>LPNX010416838.1:185387-259701 GCA_001517045.1 Pseudotsuga menziesii
AATGTTGTACTGGTATACAGTTTATCTTCTAATAATCTATACTGATTGATCCACGAGGAGAATCGCCGGCTTCTCTGTGCTGTATTAGTGAATCGGTGTTGTATAAAAATAAATCATTCAATTCTGTGGAGAATCCGTAGGTTCCCAAGTTGTTATCTGCGGCACTGAAGTTCTTCATCCAGGCTGATTCATAGTTTTCCCCCTCCGGCGAGGTAGATGCAGAAAAAACAAGTGGATTATCATTTTGGGCTGATGCTGCAGATGGGTTTCCTAGTCTTGTATGATTATCCATGTGGCTGTCATACAGAAGTACTGGAGAGGCTGCTGTTTCATAGTAAATCTGCAAGCTTGCAGCATCCGAGTTATATTGATCATGAGAAATGGAATGCGGTATTTGCAAGGCGTCAATGCAGTTGGATGCCTGTATTGAGGAGTTGGTACTGATTGCAGTCATGCAGTTGTTTGAAGGATGATCAACGAGAATTCCTTCAGACCGCTGGAATCTCGGTCATTATTCAGACACGGTATTTCCATAGCAGCCATTGGAACCGGCCTCATTCCCACAATTTTTTTTTTTAAAAAAAATTTCAGCAGACGTCGCTTAAGCGACGCTTTAAAACTGTCTCTTTTCCGACGGCTTTTGAGATATCCGTCGCAAATCCGACACTTGTAACCGTCTCTTTTCCGACGCCTTTTTGATCGCCGTCGCTTATCCGACAGCTGAAGGTGTCGCATATCCAACGCCTTACGTTGATATTCGTCGCTTAAGCGACGGTTATGGAGGCTATTTTTCAAAAAAAAAATTCTACCGTCGAAAATATTCTGTCGCTTAAACGACACTTTACATTTAACCGACGGTTATGTAGGTGTCGCTTAAGCGACGGTTATTTAAGTGTCGGATAACCGACACCACGTTTCCGACATTTAAGAAAAAATCAAAGTGTCGTACATGCGACAGGAAAGTGTCGAAAATCCGACATGACGGCCGTCGGATTTTGGGTCGAAATGTAGTAGTGATAACTAAGTAGCACCGGATATATTTCCAGGATTGTATTCATATCTGGGGGCTCTTTTGATAGTTTCGGGCTTTGCTACCCTACCCATGTGGTCAATCCCACCTGTGACTTTTCGCCTGAGCATTGATTATATTAAGGTGACCTTATTTGCCTTACCTAGGTTATGGAGGGGGTACTTCACAAAGGTTATTCTGCAGGTGTCCTGGCCAGGTAGGGGTCAGACAGCATAGTCGCTATATGCAGGTGTCCTAGCTAGGTAGGGTCTGGACAACACAATCGTTATCTGTAGGTGTCCTGGCCAAGTAGGGCTCGGACAGCACACCACTTGGGACGCCTTATGGAGATTCTCATGGACAGTATTATGGACCATATTATGGACAAACCTATCAACCCTATGGGTGTAGGTATCAAAAACCTACTTACTCTTCCAATTATGGCTTTGTAGCACCGCATAATCAAGGTACACCACATCATAATGCTTCCATGCAGCCCTATACGGGTCAAATGGGAGGAGGTTATTATGGCCAAGGCCATGGTATTTATAGCAATCAGCCTTACATGAACCAGAACTATCAGGGAGCATGGCATAGACCGGCTCAACATAGACTCCCTTTGCTTGCAACTTTGAACTTAACTGACTTATCGAGACTTATGAACAATTTGGTATCTCATGACCCATCCTGGCTGGCTGTCTCTAACAAGCTTCCTTTGGACATTCCCAAGTTCAAGGGAAAAGCTAGAGAAGATTCTAGTGAGCATGTCACTACTTTTCACCTTTGGTGCTCTTCCAATTCCTTACACGATGATTCATTCTGTTTGAGGCTATTTCAACGCACCCTCATCGAGCCTGCAGAGAAATGGTATATAGAGTTATCGAGGGGGGCATATGTTTTATTTGATGACCTTTACATGACTTTCCTCAATCACTTTCAGCTACCCATACATTACGATGTTGGTATCGAAATCTTGCCGATATTTCGGCAAGACAAAGCCACACATATCTTGAATCATATTCAAGAGTGGCGTAGATGGAAGTGGTTGATTAAATCCTTTATACTACCGAAATTTATTCTTGAGTGGTTCCTCAAGTCGTTGTTACCTTACATCGCGAAGGATGTCTCTACATCCAGAATCCAAAACTAGGAACAAGCAATCTTTAGGGCACAAGAATTGGATTTGATCTACGCTCAATCTGGACTTTTGTACGAGAATATATCTAATGCTCCACAGTCTAGTTTTGATCCCAAGATTAAGCCTGGGCCACATGTTGATGGCATTTTGGGCTGCACAAGTACCAAACCTGTGGATTCAGCTGTGAAACAAGTGAGCCAAGTGTCAATTAATCAATCCACCTCGAGACAAGCCATGGCTTCGTCTCAACCTACCTAATCGGTGAGTATATTTTCCATGCAATCGTTAGACTAGAAGGCCAACCAGCAGCCTAGAAGGAATAAGAAAAAAAGGGAAAGATAATTGTAAGGGTGGGAATGAGAATGAAAATGCTAATTGTAATGATAAGAACGCTCATAATGCTAGGGGGGACAAGCAGACTAAACGTAAGGTAAAGTTTCCTTAGAATTTATGTAAGGATGACCACCTCACTCACTTGTGCCCTTGTATGGAATATGCCTTGAGGTTCATAGCACAGGGCCCAGCTATGCTAACTAATTCTTTACCCAACAATCAAAATATGAACTCGAGGACCATTGATCCTCATTGTGCATCGGGTGGAGATCAAAATCCACCGGAAGCCAATACTGGTCATGGTTGTGTCGACATGGTGCGTGCTACTAAGATTGTAGCTCATGCGAAATATTATGGTTCTTCACAACCGGACCTTGGAAAGGAACCCGCTCCACCCAAGATCCCTTTGTGTATCGAAAAAGCCCTGATACTCTCATGGGTCGAAACACACAATTTAGGATGGCATAAAAAATGAATTGGACCATGAAAACTTGAAACATTTGCATGAAATAGGAAGAGGAGGACATGAGGAGTTACCTAGATCAAACGGTGTCGAATTTCGTTGGGCGATGCTCGCAGAATTTGCGTTGGAATTTTTTAGCTCAAATGGGTTAAAATTTCAAATGATATGGAATTTTTAAATTTTTTTTACTATTTATAGATTTTTTTGAAATTTTTGAAATTTTTTACCCACTTTCTATAGTTTTTGACCATTCTCTGACCATTTTGGACCGTTTTGAACTAATTTGCTGATGTAGGAGTCCGTTTTGAGCGCAGTTTAACCGTGTTTTTGACATGTTCATGCCTATATAAGGTATTATGTCTAAACTATCATATAGGTTAGGTTTCACATCCATTTACATTTTTCATGACCTTATGACTGTTTCATTATAACCTTAGGTATGAACCCATTATATCTTGTCACGAAACCTTCTTGTTGCTTTTAGAAGTGACATGATGTGAATGGTAAAGCTTGACCATACATGGGTACTCTAGTTAGCTCATGTTTTCATTTGGTGCCCATGCCGACATTTTCCCTTTAGGGTGGGGAAGCCCTTTGTATAGTACCGCCATGACTTTGTGCAAGAGCCTCATACTCCTCTTGATCTTTTTGCTGGCCTTTTCCCCAGGACTCCCTTATGTCAAGTTGTCATTGCATTATCGTTTTGCTTTCCTTATTGAGCCTTATGTCAACTTCCCTGACTTTGATTATCAGCCATATATCCTGAGCTTGTCTCATGTCTAGCCAAGTAGAGCCGTTTTACATATCTTTTGTAGCTTGATTTCCAATTTTTACCGGGAGGGGACTTTCCCCCGAGTGTCATTATCCTACACATGTTTCCTTACATCGAGCATAGGTATGTTCCACTTCTTGGAACTAGTTTGTTTGCCCCTTTACACTCGTCTCCTCTTAGATTTGTAACTATAAAGCACTCTTATTATTTTTCAATCTTTTCAAAATATTTGAAAAAGTCCAACAACAAAAAAAAAAACCAAAAAGCCAGACAGGAAAAGATGTTATTTTTGGCAGCAATCGAGTCATGTCGCCTTCAAGCAGAGCACTGTATATTGCATCTGTTGGTTGGGTTAACAGTTTGAATTTAGGAGATGTACTCGTTTCTCTGATTTTATCTCCACCGACTGGTTAAGCTTCTAGCCCCTATGGAGCCTTTGTCGATGCCTCCTATGTCGCAGAGTTGTCCCAGTTTTGTATATTGAGTCTATGCTGCCTATATTTATTAACCATTCACCTTTATTCTCTTGTTGGAAGGAAGTTGAAGCCTAATTCATAGCGATTTGTGTAGAATACTATCCAGATTAGTACCATTTCATATATGTTACCTCCTTGATCGTTCCAGTGTTCATGAGATTTCAGCTCTCATGACTTGATTCCAGTGTATGTCAAATATCTTCAACCATTATGGAGATCTTGATCCATTATATATCTTCATCTTTCATGGAGATCATGATCCTTTGTATATATTCATCATGGAGATTCTGATCTATCTATATTGTACATGGTGATGACCACACATGTCATATTTTGTATCATGCCTATTCATGGCCATTGTACTCTTATGTATCTGGGACTACTGTATGTATTTGTAGTCATATGCAAAGATATTTGTACTATATTGTTGGATGGATGGTTCTTCCACATGGTTCTCCATCACTCCACTTATGGGATGGACTTATAATGTATTTCATCCATCATATCACCCCTCCGACCTCACACATTAGGGGGCATCTGTTACAGTTGATTTTACCACAGATGATAGATCACACATTTATGGCCTTCCCTGTCCCTCTGCAGACTCTTTGGAACCCATGGACCATTTTTGTACCTTTGATGTTTCCAAGATCCTCCCTAAAAACACGTGTTATTTGCTATGCATGAATTTTTAACCCTTTCTCGCGTATATACACGGATATGACCCTCAAACCCGCGTACATCAGGATGTGTGCAAAAGCCCAAATAGTTTTGGATTTTTCCTTGATGTGGATCCGAGTCACTTGTCTCTTGGCCTTCCATATTCCTTGAGATCGCTCAGATTTGACCTTCCATTACCCCATTGAGGCACTATATAAGGAACCCTTTGGATACATTGAAAGGGGAGGAATTGAAGAGAAAGAAAACTATAGTCCATTGTTGTCGAAGCTTGCTTATACTTGAGTCTGCATCCCTTTGTCCCTTGGAGCACTCTGTGTTCTTCCCAAGCTTGCCTTTTCTAGTGAGCTTACTATCGAGAGATGGAGGATTGAGATAGTGGACACCAAGGTGGAGGACTCAGTTTCTTTGGTTCGCAGACGTGCCGACAAAGGTTGTCATTCATGTAATCTCTGATTTATATTAACAAAAATATCTTTTCCTATCCAATGATGTGCAATTAAATGAATATTGAATCCATGGATGCTTTTAATTGCTTATATGTTATTGATTATATATGCTAGAGTAGGTCTAACACCATTATATAGCATGCATGTATTGTTTGTTAATTGTTGAGAGAGAAAATTATTAACACAAGCAAGATTTGAAAAGCTCAACAGGGATTTACATCAACCACCTGGAATAAGGTATGTTTCGGGATCATTTAGTGTTAGATGATTTACTTCTCTTGCATATTGGGAAGGGATTGATTTCTGTGGTTACTCTCTCTGTTGTGGTACACTCCAAGCCATAGGAAGTTTTCTCCGTAACAAGGTGATCCTTGATTGAATTAGCCATGATCTTCTTGGCCTTGAACAAGTTATTTTTGTGTAAGGCTTTTAGACTCATCTCCCTCTGGATCTGGAAACTCTCCACTTATGTGGGTGTCTAATTCATTTTCTTCAAGAACCAGTGAAATCCTATACTTCCATTCTTGGAAGTTGTCATATTCACAAAGTTTGTCATCAATCTGGTGTGATTAGTCATTTTTGAAATGAGTACCTCAAATGTAAATAGAAAAATATTAGATCTTACTGATTTGAGGTGTTCATGCTAGTTCTGGATCTGGTTGATCTAGGGTTTGTCAGAGAAACCCTAATTTTCAAAACTTGGAATATCAAATTTTTGATTGGATAGATGGATGGGCCTCTTCCAGATGAGCTATCTAGTGTACTCCTTTTCTGAAAACAGTGGAGGGAGGCTCCTGGAATAGGAAGCCCTAGTTTTCCAAATTATTTTGCAGACATTCCTCATATTTTTTTTGCAGTATCTCTGAAAGTACTATTCTTTTGTGTCTAAAACTTCACACTGTGGTAGCTTCTCCTATCCTCTTTCCAACACCATAGGTTTGAGCATAATTGGTTTCACCATTTCGTACTTATGAGATTTTTCCTAAGGTGACTTTTTTCAAGACTTTTCGGTATAGAAAACTTGTATGGACTTCCACGTGTCCCTGTTTCATCATCATGGTCTGAAAATTTTACCACAGAAAGTATAGTCTGTCCCCTATCTAGAAAATATTTCAGAATTTCATTTGGACCTTCGTAGCCTAAGATATAGCAATTCTCCCTATGTGTCATGTTTAGGGATGAATCCTGGAAGAGGCTTGAACCATGATTTGGAGGAATCATATCTCCTATAATATAGGGAATCTGAAGCTGAAATATTTACACATGGTACATCATGATTGTATCTTCGGCATGTGAAAATTTTGGCCCCTGAGACTTATTCAATCCTGAGATATAGAGAATGTACAAAAACTACCACTTTTACTATTTTAGGGATTTTCAGGCCTAGGGTCAAACTAGGGTTTCACTTTCCCGGGGTTTAACTCAACCAAAAACTTCAAACTTGGTCTCTAAACTTTGATTTTGATGAGGAGAGCAATCCTATTCTAGTCTCACCAAAAAATTCCTCTTTTGTAAAAGGCCCTAATTTCCCGCACCAAAAACTGAAAATGCTCGAAATCAAATTTTGCTTCGACAGAAAGATGTGCCCTTCAATGGAGAGTTATCCTAGCCTCCTTTTGCTGATGGATTGTGGAGAGAGACCCAAAAAGAGAAGCCCTAGATTCTGCAGCTGCACAGTGTCTTCTTCTCAGGTTAGCTTTGACACCATGTTAGATTTTTATCATTTGAGCAATATGATCTTAGGATCTTATATGAGAGAATAACATGCATAGTAATAATCACAAGAGACAAGAGACACAAAGAATTTTCCTCGGGTAAACCATAAAGGAGAAAACCTCGTAACTTCCTCAGAGATAGAATGAGCACCAGTAGCAAAAGTAAAACCCGAAAACATAAACATGATCTCAGATAGCTGATCTCTCTCACTTGTGCCATCACTTCCTCTCTCACTCATGCGCCCCAGTTGAGTTAGTGTATATAACAAATAGAGAGGCTCACTCTCTATTTATACTAATTTCCAACTTAACAATTACTTACCAGGGCTGACATCTCTAGGAGAGTCTAATAACCCTAGTGCCCCACAACTGTGGGGACTTTGCTCCCAATCAACAAGGAGGGTTAACCTCAACTCAATTGTGGGGACTATTGCCCCGACTTACAATGGAGGGTTAACCTCAATGACTCTAAATTAATTTATTATATTAATGACTCTATCGATAGGAACATCGGGGTACAATATAAGATATATTGGTGAATACATTCTGAAGTTACAAATAAATCAACATCTTAGTCAAATTTGATCCCCAAAATATACCAATACGAAACTAAATTTTATAAACCAACAAACAATATATGTAATAAGTATTTTAAGGGTTTTGGCTCTGGTTCTAGTGTTGCTGCAATTCTTGTGTTCAACCAGTCTATGTATTTCCATAGTATTTCCCCCTCGTATCTCCCTCGAGAAGTGTCAAGTTAAGCTAATGCCAAGGATATAGTTTCCATACATTAGTGTACCCAAGTAGACTTGGAGCAGACTTAAGAAGGAGCTTATTTCAAAACATAAATGGTCTCAATATGTTGCACAAATGATACTTGAGCTAGTGCAACCCCTATTGCCATCATTACACAAGGGTTTAGATTTGGTGTGCCTAGATTACAATTTCCTATCCTTGCATGCTTTTAAGCTTCTAATATATTTGTTGCATGCTTGTAGTTAACTTTTGCAAAGCTATTCCCTGAGCTTGTGTGAATTTGGAAAAGTCTCACTGTGTTTGGACTTGATTTAGTCAATCGTGAAGTTTTTCAACTCTAACACCTAGTTCCCAATTTTTTTATTTAAATATTTTTGTTTCAGTTAATATCTCCATAAATCTAATTGGGGATATTACAACGGGGGTATTAGAGTCAATGTGTATCATGTTCTAGATAAGGTCTTAGATAAGATTGAGTGGTTGATGTAGATAAAGATGTGATAAATAAGGTGTTTACTACATTAATTATGTGTCTGGATCAATGACTAAGAGCTATTGATCAATATATAAATAAGTGTTCTTGTATTTAAATGGACAAAAAATTAAGTTTGTGTGTGTAATTTAGTTTACCAATAAATACAACATTTTAATCCCCCACGCTCCTCAACTTTATTTTGAACTTGCTCTCTTCAATGTATTCATATGGTTCTTGGTGGGGCATGAGAAACTAAAATATTGATCGAATTCATAGGTGTTTTGAAAGATTTAAAGTATCAAGTTAATTGCATTTATCCCTATATATCTATATGTGGATTCTAGAATTTGAATTTTTTTGAAGGATATACTAATGCTCTAGTTTGGTTCCAGTTAAATATATACATTTTTGTTTTCGGACACTACGTGAGAATTCATTGATGGGAAAATAAATAGACATCAAAAGTATGTTCTAGGGAAATTTTTTCACCAATTATCAACTCGTAAGTGTGTTAAGAAGCGAGCTATTCATAATGAAGGGATGTTGTTGAATTCTTTAGTCCACACCCCCTTGCTCTAAAAAATGGGTTTATTTAATCTCTTAACTAAAGTGTCAGTTGTCCCTTTACTCTTAGAAAATGGGTTGGTTGCATCTCTTGGACAAAGTTTTGGTTTCATCTCTTGAGAAACGAATCATGGGAATATATCAGAATGGACTAGTTGTAACTCTTGGCCAATGAAACTTGGAAATGGAGTTCTTAGGAAATGCTCTATTTATATGAGCTTGTAAAAGTGGCCATTCAATAACCAAAGTATATACACATGGAAAACATGTGAAAAACCACATACAAACATCTGTTAGAAAGATGATGTGTAATAACCTCAACATGCCCAAAGGTGGACACTTTGAAAATGGGTGCAATTTCATAGTGTGAAGACAATTTTCATAAAATAAAATGTATTTAATTAATGTAAATCATGAGACAAAATTAATTCATCATTGAATTAAATACTTTTCCAAATCAATTAATGATTTCCCATCCTTTGTAACTCCTAAGTTGAAACCTAACAAATCCATTGATAAATAAAATTTCCTTGATATAAGGAAAAATAAAACCTCAAAACTTTTGATTCAACAAGAAAAAGTAATCAATGTATTTGAGTCAAGAATATTCTATGAAACATCCACCTAAAACTTAGAAGATAGGGAAAATCAAAACATAAAATTTTTATGTGCAAAGTAATATAATAAAGACAATCCCATAATATAGTCCCTACCAACCTCATGTTCAATTTAGAAAAGTGTAGGATCCATAGGCCTGGATTAATTCACTGTGAAAGAAGTTGGAAGGAGAGAGAAGCAATTCAATGTAAACTGATCCAACATTCATGGTGAGATTCAACAACCATGGAGACAAAATTGGTGCACATAACATTAATTTCATTATCATTAATCTCAGTGTAATATAATGATGATAAAATAAAGAGAATTCAAATATACTAGGTATGATTTGAATTCACCAACTTGGACTGACTCCAGTGCTAATTCGATGTGAGAAAATCACCACTGAGAGATCACTAATCTAACTTGGGACATCCGAATCAGTTCAAATTCAGTTAACTAAATAAGGTAGGTAGGAAAAGATGCCTAACCTCCTTGAATCAAGGAAAAGCGGTGCTAGATTAACATGAGATGAACTAACTGATGCCCATCTAAGGATAACTCAACATAGAATAGGGTGAACTGATGGTCAGACTCCCATGACTTGATGTGGGTTCCTAAATCATAGGGTTTGGCCTCTAGAGCTCCGAAACTCACACAAATTGGCATATCAAGTGTTTGGTGGGACCCAGATGAGTCCCCCATGGCAATAGTGAGATGGAAATAGATTCCTAAGATAGGAAACGACAATTAGACTATGGTAGTCAAGGGAGGACAACCTAGTCCATGGAAACTAAGACCAAAGGTCACCCATACAATCTAATGAAAAAATAATTTCTCATAAACCGAGGAAATGGGAAAAACCTCATGGGAAAACCCCCCCTTCAAAATAGAATAGTGGAACTAGGGTCAAGTTTTCACACCAAGATATTTCCTCCTGATTAAAAAAATTGTGAAAAAAAACAGCAATTTTTATCTATGTGGAGTAGTAATGCAGTGTGATGGTCCTTGTGTGCACTAGTTTCTTACCAGGAATGCATGTGAACCTCTCCACCTTCTTCCAATCCAATGACATATAGGAGAATAAATGTTTCTACTTTCATAGCCAAACTTGCATCTTTAAAACCCCTTTGACAGTATGGAATAGTTAAACTTAGGATTCCATGCCCTGGGCCCTTGCTTGAGACCATACAATGGATCCCTTAGCTTGAATGTCAAGAGAGAATCAATGTACCCCTTATTCCTTTCGATGTATATTTTTCCTTCTAATTTGTCATGTATAAAGTTACTTTTGTCTCTTATTTTTGGATGAATACTAACATGATCCAATGTCTCATTATTTTTCAGTGAGCAGAACTTTTGATAAGACCTTACCATTATGTAGCATCTCTCTGGGAGTTTGTAGCACCTCTCTAGGAGAAGTGGATTTTCTTGAAATAGCGTAATTATCTAATTTCGAAATTGATATCTTGTTCTCCTGTTGTGAGATGACTCTCCAGTAATGTTACCAACATCCACAATGACCTTTTGAGCCCATTTAGGCCTAGGATTAGGTGTAGGGACTCGATTTGGATCTAACTCTGATTGAACTTCATATTCAATTCCAAAAACTTATTCAACTTGGTTCTTTTCTTTGAAATATGAATATGAAACATTAATAGAAACATTATCATATGCAAAAGGTTTAAGTAGAATTTGCGTTCCCTTTCAAATGGTAGTTGATATTACACTGGATTTGAGAATGGTAGAAAGTGCGAGAATTCATGTGCCTTGGAGGCATGGTTTGAAACACCTTTTGCTATCAGCTTTCTAGTTGAGATATCTAAGATATCCATTGAATCAAGATCAAATAAACCTCACTTTGGTGAGCCTATATGAGTCGTCTGATATACAGAGAGCAAATTTGTTGCTAAGGAGGGAAGATAAAGGACATTCTTGAACACTCCATGCTCTAATTTGATTGAACCCTTCCATTCAACTTGTATTTGAGTGTCATCTCCCATGTGAATACTTGTATCATCAGTAAGTTTTAATGAATAGAATGATTCTTTGGATGCAACCATGTGATTGGAGGCTCTTGAATCAATGAGGAAGGAATGAGATTTTGAAAATATAGCCTTCAGTGCATGGCATCTCTCATGATCTTCAATCTTATCTTGAGAATCATCCTTCCTTGTGCCTTCAGGGAGGGAAATATTGTGTTGCTCAAGGATTTTTGGCATCTTATCTATGGTATTATTCATACAACCTTTATCTGTATGGTTTCATTTCTTACAGTAGGAGCACTTTCCTTGTCAAACCTCTGATATTTGTACTTCTTAGAGCCTGAGGATTCATCTGATGGATCAAAATCCTCCTTGGGTTTGAATTCAATGTTATTCTTATCCTTTTCTATCTGCTTCCTCCTTACTTGTGCATTATTTATCTCCCCAACCAATAGAAATTTATTTGTGGAGGCTCTGAGGGCTCCCATCTGTATCATCTTGTCGTGTTCCTGAATAAGAGATTATATTAAGGCATAAAGTGATGGAATTCACCAATTAGGAGTTGTTAGCCTCCTGGAGTGAACGGTGGATATGAACACTAAGAATTTTGGGCCAAGTCTTCTCAGAATAGAGAGCACCAATTGCTCATCCTTCTTGTTAATCCCACACTGCATGACAAGAGATTTGAATTTTGAGAAGAATTGTTGGATAGTTTTGAATTTGTTGGGATGAAGAGCAATCAACTCATTCTCCAAAATATGGCCTCTCAGCTCATCCTTCTTTCCAAACAATGATTCAAGTTTCTTCCATACTTCTCTTGGAGTTTTCAATCCATCAAGATGGAAGAGTGACTCCATGGATATATGAATCCACATGAAACCAAGGACCTCATCTAGCTTTTTCAGATACATTGACTTCTTAAGAGGTTGCTGGGGTTCGACCTCCTTGCTCATGGTAACCCTATGCAGACCTTTGTTGTGCAACACTATATGCATATAATCCCTTCAATCAAGATAGTTCAAGGGTGTGAGGATCCTGGGTCTCAAGGCTACTAAATTCTCCATCTTGCACTTTCAAGGAGCACCACAAACATTCAAAATTATTCAATTTACCTGCAAAAAAACTTCAATTCAAATTCAAACTAATTCAATCACTCTCTACTTCGATATTTGCACATTCTTTGGGTGCATCACACCTGGCTAGACTTATCTGGACAAAATATAGAGGGAGAAAGGAAAGAAAACTGGGAATTATGTGGAACCCAACTACTTCTGGTGCATCAATGGAAATTTCCAAGGATTGAATTTGGCATGATTACCTGCTCTGATACCACGTTCAACTTAAAAAATCTTGAGATTCTCAGGCATGAATGAATTCACTGTGAAAGAAGGTTTAAGGAGAGAGAATCAATTCAGTGTAAACTGATCAAATATTCATGGTGAAATTAAACAACCATGGAGACAAAATTGGTCAGCATAACATTACTTTCATTATCATTAATCTCAGTGTAATACAATGATGATACAATAAAGATAATTTGAATATACTAGGTATGATTGAATATACTAGGTAATTTGAATATATGTTTAGTATTTATTTATTATATTTAGTTTAACATTATGTTTGTATCATTTTCATTCCCTTAAAGGAAGCTTTGTCCTCAAATAAAGGGTAAGGACGGATGTTGTTGGTGAAATTGCTCTGCCTCCCATGATGCATCTTCATCAGAAAGATTTTTCCATTTAATAAGGTATTCATTGATTATTCGAGAGTGAAACTTATTTTCTCTTGTAGCAATTATCGCTCCAAGTTCAAAAATGGTCCTTCCTTCGTCATCTAACATAGGGAGTATCTTTTACGATGATTGATATTGTCCTAACATTTTTTTGAGACATGACAAATGGAAGACGGTGTGGATAAAATTTTTATCAAGTAAGTCTAATTTATGCGCAACTTGATTGATCTTCTTATTAATCCGGTATGGTCCATAGAATTTGGGGCTAACTTGTTTTTTCCTCCTTGTTAAAGGGATAATTGTTTATAAGGTTGGAGTATTACAAACACTCAATCCCCTTCTTCAAATTTTCTTTTTTTCTATGTTGATTTGATTGTTTCCTCATATGGTTTTGAGTCATGGTTATATTATCCTTGAGCATTTCAATCATTTCCTTGGTTTTCTCTAACTTATTCCTTACTTATGGAACATTAGTGTCATTAAGAGCAAAACCTTCGATTTTGGAGGTTCATATTTGCAGAAGGATTGGAAAGGGATCATTTTTACAGAGGTGTGGTATGTTGAATTGTACTACCATTCTGCTAAGTGTAATGATTGAGACCAGTGGGTTTGCAGTGGCTTTGTTAGGTGTAACAATTTAGTACGAATTCAATTTGACCATCTGTTTGTGGGTGATAAGTTGAGCTCATATTGGGTGGCGTGCCCACTTGTTTGAAAATTTCCATGCAAAATTTCCCGTTAAATTTCACATCTCTGTCGTTGACAATGACTTTTGGAAATCCATGTAGTTTGTAGATATTTTTGTAGAATATATCTGCAATTTGTTTGTGTCTATGTTTTTTATTGCCATGAAGTGTGCAAATTTGGTTAATCGATAAACCACTACAAATATTTTGTCCTTTCCTTCTGATAGAGGTAACCCATCGATGAACTCCATTGATATCTCTTCCCATTTTTGGTTTGGAATGTGGAGGGGGTGAAGTAACCCTGGTGTTAAAACGTTTTCTCTTTTTTTCCTCTAGAATTTGTCGCATTTTGCCACATACTGTTGGATATCTTTTTGCATTCCTTTCCAAGGAAACTATCTTCTTACATTATAGTAATATTTGAAAAATCCTACATGTCATACTGCTCATGAATTGTGGGACTCCTTCATGATTTTAAATTTGAATTTAGAATTTGGTTTCAAATAGATCCTTCCTTTGTACCAAAGAGTGCCATTTTTCTATTCAAACTTGGAATTTTGACTAGGATTATTAATTATTTCACTTGTCTCTGGGTCCATGACATACTCACTTCTTATTTCATCTAAGTATTTAGGAATCACCACTATAACTAAGTAGGAATTCAGCTCTTCATCCTTTTTGGAAAGTGCATTAGCTACAACATTATTTCTCCCCTTTTTATGAATTATCTCCATGTCAAAAGCAACAATTTTTTCTATCCACTTTTGTTGTTCTATACACAATGTTTTCTGTTGCAGAAGGTATTGCAAACTATTATGGTTTGTACAGATCATCATTTTTCTTCCTAAGAGGTATTGTCGTCACTTTTCTAATGCGTGCATAATGGCCAACATTTCCTTGTCATAAGTAGACTGCAATTGTTCTCGTTTATTTAGCTTCATACTTTCAAAATCTATCGAGTGCTCATCTTGCACCAGTATTGCTCCTAACTATTAGGAATTACGAGCAATAAAATATAACAACATGCGAGAATATCACAAGCACAAGCAACCATTAAAGATAGGCACACAATGTTTACATGGAAAAACCAAAACCGGGAAAAACCACCATAATAGATCTATTATCCCTTAAACTAAACTAACCAAGCTGAACCAAGTGAGCTAGCCACCACTCACCTCTAGGCCACTTTACAATGGATTTTCCTCAAGCCTTATAAATACTCCCTTACATGCAATACCATGGGTCAATACCATAAGCCACCAAAATACCGTTGGACACCAATACCATAGAAAAATACCATGGGTTATAATAAACCATGTTTCTCAAACCATGTGTTAGACCTCAACCACCTTTGGCTCGTTCCCGAGTTAAGGTTAACCTTAACAATCCCCCCTTTAAACTTGACTTGGAGTAATCACCAACCCCCCTCAAATTTTTTTACCAAGGAATCTCACATCTACCCCCATATCACCTATGTCTATATCCTGACTTTACTGATGAGTTAACAAGGGTATGCATGCCTTACCAGGTCTTACAACCATATGCCCATTTACATACAAACTGTCCATTAGTTTTTTTCCTATGTCTTCATGGTGACTACACCATCACCATTTGTTGCTACATCCTCTCAATTTCGATGCTTGATTATTTTCTTCCATGCCCCTTTTGTACCAATATCCAACCTTGTCATTGATTTCCATATAAAGAGGAACCCATCTACTGAATTACATGGGTCCTCAGCCGCTATAACCACCATTTCTCTAGGAATTCTCTTCACATACATGGCTCATCAATCTAGGTCCCACGACTGAGACTAAATCATCTCACATTCCTCCTGCAATCAAAGACTCAACCTTTTTATCCACATCAAATTAGGATACAAGTACATCTGCCACCCTCACACCTACCTAGTGTTTCATTCCACACCTAATGCAACATCCCTTCTCTGTGCATAAGAGGTATACCTTATGCTTCTAGCACCCGAGGAAATTACATTCTAACCAGAAACCCAAAAATAATGCTAAGGTGTCGGGTACCACCGAACATGCACCCCACAATTAATTGTAAAAACCATGTACAACACAATGAGCACAACTATGTGCTAAGCCATGGCTCTGATACCACTTATGAGGAATTAACGAGCATAATACAATAATATGCGACAACAAAAAATCCACATAGAAACACATTTAGGATAGACACACAATATTTACGTGGAAAACCCAATACCAGGAAAAACTACCATAATAGATCTATTATCCCTTGACCTATTATCCCTTGACCTTGATCTATTATTGATATCTTTGGTTTTTCTTCATATTCTAACTCCGACAGAGGATTTTGGAGGTCACATGTTTCTTCTAGGTCAGATTCATCACTATTCGACTTCCCTTCCTCTTTTGCTTCACATTGATATAGGTTCTCGGTGATCTCTTTTTTCGAACATCTATGGTGTGGGTCCCATTTTTATCTGCAATACTTACATTTACCTTCTTCCATTCGTTGGGACTCTAAACTAGTTTTGTTGTCACTTCTTAGATGTGGTGGACAATATTTTGTTTCGGGCTTGACACTTTGGACAAACTTCTGATCCTTATCAGGGTTTCTATTCCATGTCTTTTTGAAGTTTTCTTCAATGATTTTGTCCTTGTGTTTGGCCTTATCCTAGGTTGAGACATTTAGTAGTTCTAGTTAATATCTAATATAGGGTTTCAGTCCGTACACATAAGTTTGTAGTTGTTGATTGTTTGTTATTTCTCGCACTCATGTTGCCAATGCCTCCCATTCATAGGTGTATTCATCCGTGTCTCCTTTTTGTTGCAATCTAGTGATCTTTACAAAGAATTGCTTCTCTTTTAGATCCTCAAATCTATTAAAGAAATCCTTCTTAAATGTCTTCTTGTTATGTGTACCATTTAACGATGAAAATGATATATTTTATTTTATGATTTATTACAAAGGTTAGCCCACTTATATTATATACAGCTAGGGCATACTATTTTGAAAAGTCGTGTCTTTTATATACCAATCACTTAATATAATTAATTAGGTTAATATGATTATATATATGTTTAGTATTTATTTATTATATTTAGTTTAACATTATTTTTATAACAATGGTTAATTCCATGGGCAATGATCTCAATGTTGAATGCTAAGGATCTATGAAAAAATTCAAAACTACTAAAATAAAGCGATATCCATCATAACATATAGATATCATTACAAGAAAAAAACTAATCATTGGAGGTTCTAACATACTCACTTCTCCCTATTTTATTTTTAGGGGTGAGTAGGGCATATGTTTATTATTAATTACAATGCATAAATGAGTAGTGTTATAGTATTATAAGATGCACCAATTTTAAGTTAAAATAGAAAATCAAAATTTGTAAAAAGATGGCAATAAAAAAATAGATAATGATATTTACATAGCTTATAAAAGTAATTGTCATATACAAAACAATGAGTACCATTGCATATAATACTATGTGCACTACATTAGGTAGTGACTAAAAATTATGAGATTAAATGGATTTTAGGTATTAGCAATTGGAGGGTCGACTGACATAAATCTATTTTAAAATGAGATTTATCAAGTAACAAGGTGGATCAAAATTTTGAGTTAAATGTAACAAGTAACGAGATGGAATTAAATGAAAAAAAGTATTACACCTCAAACAAATTGATCCCTCCTGGTATATGATAAAACATCCCACATATTGGATATAGAACACCTCATTACAAAGTACATTGAAAAAATTTGGAAATTGATACAAGGAGTTGAGTATTTAGACTTTGAAAAGTGGACAAGCTATGTGAGATTGAAATGAAAAAGCAATGGCATTTAGATACATATGAGCATTAAGCTACTTTACAAACATGTAGTGAAGACACTATATAAAATCTAAATGTAAATGTGAACATGTAGTGAAGACACTCTATAAAATCTAAATGTGAATTTGATATGAGCGGAAATCCCAGATGTATGTATATGTTGAAGGACCACGTGTTATGTTGCATGGGTAAACTCTGAACTAGACAAAAAGAATTATTCATGACTTTAAAGTTTGTAAATGTATTCTAATGTCAAACTTTATTTTTTCATCAATATCTTTCTGTATTGAATCGATATATAAAAAAAATACTATTTATCTCTCTAAAATAAAGAGAAAATTAATTTAAAAAATGACAACAAGAATTTAATTATTCATCCATAAAAAAAATTCTGAGTACATACAAATACTTATTACCATGTATTACAATAAACATAATACCTATACTTATCAAAGTTATAGTAGCAAGGTCTATTACAAATGGAGAAGAGTTTAATTGACTCAATTTAGTTTTTGTATCATTGATATAAGGAAACCAAATCATTTTTGTTTAAAAATTCAAGATCTATACTAATTATTATTATTATTAGAATAATTTAAATTATTTTTAAATCATTTTTCCATATAATTTTAATTTTCATGTGCTTCATTACAAATCAAATTAAATCTCTTCAACATAATTATCACTTAACATTATGGTTCTTTTAATAATATATGTTATAAAATTAATTAACATAATATTTTTTTTATAATTTGGCATAAACTTAAACTAAAACAAATGATTTAATTTTATTTTGCAAATCATTTAAATATGTAAAAATGTTATAGTATATATATAATATTCTCATTTTTCCATGCGGATGACATTTGTTGGCCTTAAAATGGATGTTAAATTTATAGATATCAATATAATTGTTTCGAATGCATAATGAAATGGATAAAATATGAAGTGTCCAGTAAATACACTTTTTACATAATGAAATGGATAAATGTGAGAACCATAATTGAAACTGAGACGTGTCCAACGGAGACCTTTTACATGACACTTAGAACCAATTGAAAACGAGACGTCTACAACGTACACCACCTTTTAAAACGGAGACGTCGACGTTGACATGGAAGCCTGTAACTGAGCTAAATACTTATCAAAACCAATCCTTTCCAACGATGTCAAGGGTTCAACACCAATCCTCTTAATGTTCGAAGCTTAGGGAGATGGGCCAACCCTCATATGCTCCTCAGATTCAGACAATGAGACGTATCAAGCTCCTCCAAGGACACCAATGTTTCAAGACTTGGCAACTGCTCCAATCTATGACAACCCTCAAGGTTCAACACTAGTAGTTTTGAAAGAGGACTTGACCATTCTATTTTCCTCAATTCCCAACATTCACTCAATTTCAGTGTTGTGAGTGCATTCGGCAGTGTTCCAACCTCCACCAAACCATAACAGTGATTGATTTGGAGATGTTGAAGCTGATTCAACCGTCCAAGGGAATCCGGCAGAGATGTTATTGCGCTGAAAGGAACGGTTAATTGCCGCAACTGTAACGGTGCCTACAAAATTGTTCACAAGTTTCCATTATTATAAATATATGCAAAAATGCCAACAAAAACGTTCACATATTTAACTTGTCTGAAGATATTGATTGCTGTCTTTATACAAATTCCTCTGATGTCTGCCCTCACATAAGATAATACATATAGGAATAGGACGCTCTTAAAAAAAAAGAAAAAACTTGGAAATCAAATGAGACCGTGTAGTGCTATATATTATAACAGAAAATAAACATAGTAACTTCAAGTCAACAAATATCTATTTACCTGCGATTCTTGCCACAAGGTTTTCAAGTTACTCCCGCACACTTCTAAAACCCATAACTTCTTCATTGGAATCCAAGAAGGCGGGGAAGAGTGGCGAGCGTTGTGCCAACGAAACCATATGAGATTAGGTGACTGCAGCGCATATTGAATTCTTTCCAATTGCATTTCCTTGAAAAGTTCAAAGGGATTCAATAATATCAATAATTTGCAATTTCATATTAAAATATAACTTTAAAAACAAGTTTAAAAATATATATGTTAATTTAAAACTTTAAGCTAGTATTAATTTTTCCTTGTAATAATTTGCAACATTATTTAAATTTGAAATATTATATATGTTTAAATTTGAAATTTTACATATGTTTCAATGTAATAGAGTTTAATAGATAAGTATGGGTTTATGTCCTCATTGTATGTATATTTCAATATTAATTAATTAATAATTATAGCTCACCACATTAATGTATATATTTTTTTAATGTTGATTGAGTAATATGTGTTATTTGAAAGTTTATTTAAAATTTTATACAGATCAATTTTTACAAATTTGTTTAAAATTATTATAGTGTTTTGCTATCAAAATTTTCTTTTGATATATATATATATATAGTTAATTGCATGGAGAGTAGCCAATTGCTTTACAACCTAGTATAGGGGAGATGCCTTCCTAACATGATATAAAAAATATAAAAAAAAATCATGTTGGGCTAAACTAAAAACTAAAAAGTCATGTCCTAAACTAAAAAGCCATGTCTTCATTGAAGATATTTATATTATTTTATCGTTACACAATCAAAAAATATATTCAATCAACACAATAATTTCAATTTGTTCAAGAAATTAGGTCCCTCTAAGTAAGATGGAACTATGCTGGTTTAATTGAAATTATATTGCACCATGAATGGACAAGGATATTATCCACATTGATTCTATGGTTCAAAATTGTAAATAAACAACTATAAACAAATAATATAAAAAATAAGTGGTAGCTTATGAAGGAGTAGTCTATTTATTCTATTTTTTGGATTTAACGATGAATTTTGGTCGGAATCTGGTAAATGTTTTTCGTAAAATACAAATTTGGAAGTGTTTAAATTGTGTTTTTGAATTCATAAATAGATTCAGCACCCTCAAATACCTCCATGACACCGAAATTATCCAATTTCTATGGCTAATATATGTGATTCTAAGTTGAAAATGTAGAATATTTAGACTACATTGCTTATGAATGGATAAATGGTAGTTGATGTATAGATAACTCGTAGGTGACGAATGGATAAATAACACTTAAAGGTTCCCCAGATGTGACCAAATTTGCTTAAGTGAAAACTACTTATTTTCTTTTGGTTAGAGGTGTCGACGACTATTTGCTTAGAGCCGCCAGTGACTATGGCCAAGAAGCATCAACCAACAACCCAACCTACCCCTTATTTTCTTCATGTTTATAAGTAGAGGCTATGAACAAGAAGCGACAATCAACATGACTAGATGTAAACCCCTTCTTTTGCTTCACATTTGCAAGTATTAAATGTTCCTTTCAAATTAAAAAATGGTTGTTGGCCCTAGGGAAAGTTAGGCAGAATTCAGTTGGAATTCTACCAAAGTATGTAAAGAGTTCGGTCGTAGCAAGAAGAAGTTGCGATAAAAGAAGCCGCAAAAGAAAGAGTAGGGTAGAAGAAGCAGATACAAAAAGAAGAGCGACAGAGGAAAACTGAAAGCAAATAAGGAAGAAAGAGCTACGGCAAGGAGTAGCGATAGAATAAGAGTCCGCGATAGAATAGAAGCCGCAACAAAAGGAAAATATTGGACAAGATGAGTTGTGACGGAAGAAACCATGTCAAAAGGCGTGAAGCGACGGAACGAATAGAAATCGACAGTTCGAAAAGATCGTGGGTACGAGGTCAGCTAGAGCTGGCGAAAGTCACACGTATGAAAGCATCTTTGTAATCCGATTGTTAGTGCATGCTGACATGTGTCCATTAGAGGAAATTTGAGGTCTAAAATGGGCCTCCTAAGGAAAATAATAATATAATAGTTAAAATAATGAATAATATTTATTAATTTTGGAGGAAGAAAGAAAAAAACTACTTTTTTGTTTGTATTTTCAACATATCTCCCTATGTTCTTACTCAAATTTCAAACGAGGGTGCTCGTTGGATGCGGAATTTAATTCCGCATCCAACGAGTACCCACATGGCATACTTTTAACTAACCCCGCTACCCCAAAAACAAGAAACACTTGAAAAAATATGATGATGACGTCATCATCACATTTTTCAGGTAGTTCTTGTTTTGGGGGTAGCGAGGTCCATCAAAAATATGCAGTGTGGGTACTCATTGGATGCAAAATTAAAATCTGCATCCAATGAGCCCACCCTGTTTGAAATTTGAATAAGAACACAGAGAGATATGTTGAAAATACGAACAAAAAAGTAGTTTTTTTTATGACAAATATGTCAAGTCAACCATTATGGTTGACTCATTTTATTGAAATTATATTAGTTCTTGAATTCCAACTCACAAGAATTTATTGTTGGATCATTTTCTTATAAGGCCCATTTAAGACCCCAAATTTCCTCTAATGACTAGAATAGGAATGACAACATGTTGGATAACTGAATGAAGTTGGATGAGAGTGACATGTAAGAGACTATAAGAAGGAAGAACCCAGGTTGTGTGCAGGTTGGACTGGGTTAGCTTCTATTGTTTTTGGTTGTTGCTTATGTCATTATAGCTAGTTAGTTAGTTGTTTGCTGAAGAGTCGAAGAGATCTGCAGCTGAGTGCGCAGAGGTGTAGAAGAAGTTGAGTTGATCCAGGTTGTGTGTGAATGAATTGTAGAGTTGAAGAGTCTAGAGTCGTAGAGTTATAGAATAAGTTGATTCGATCCAAGTTGTGTGTGGATCAACAATAGAATCAAGTAGGAGAAGATTGAGCGATGGAAGACTAAAGAGCATGAGAGGAGATAGAAGTCTATATAGACAAGAGAAGAAAATATAGAACACAGTATGCAGCTAAGTGCACATACCAAATCTGCCATATATTTCTCATGCCAGATGAAGAGTTCCTTTGTGGTTTTTCCCGGATGGGTTTCCATGTTAGATACTGTGTCGAATGTGTAAATGATAAATGTGTTTATGTAGCTTGAATAGGTGTGAATGTATATGATTAATTTGCTTAAGTCGTGGGAATGTATATTGTGATCAAGTGTTTATGTATTTGCTTATGAATGAGTTTTCGGATGCATGAGTCGCACTATTGATAGATAACATGTGTATTAAGCATACATTGTTGTTATAATCAATGTGACACATAGGTTAAGTAGTGTCTTATCTACATACAGTAATATTAAGAAATACACCCACCGGCTTCGGTCAAGCAAGTTGGTAAGGTGTCAAAGGAGAAGAAACCCACACCTAAATTAAAAAACTTGGTTATGGAAATTATCCATAAGAGATATATTGGGTGAGACTGCATCTGTGTCGGAGGTGTTTTTGACTGAGCTTTTCTCTGTCGGGCCGACATCTTGGGCTTTTTTGTGTGCAATGGAAGGTTCAAACCTGGGTCAAAGGGAGACAGAACACCAACAAATGCTCCTGTTGTCGGGACCTGAATCATTTTGGTAAGGGATATGTTGTGGCATTCGACGAAGCCTGCAATCCAAGACTAGGTGGATTTTAAAGTAATAGAGTTTTCATAAGAAGAAAGTAGAGGTTCTCGGTTGAATCCAAGAGAGTGGTTGAGTCGATACCTTTATACAAATTTTCATGAGAATTTACTTTTCGAGTTTCCTATTGTGTTGCATGAGTGGTTGTCGAAGTTAGCAACCTAAAAAATAAATTTTCAAGGAGGAGAACTGACGGATTGGAATCCTCAGTTGATTTGGCGGCTAAAAAAGCGTTATCAACTCTGTGTCAAGGGTTGTTGATTTTTCGGTGAACAATATTTTGCAAGGTTATATTACTGACTTTTTTGTCGACATGATAACCTCATATAGTGAGGTGGAAAGAAAAATTTTCCAAGGACGCCGAGAAAGATACTTGTCATCTTTGAAAACTTGGATAAAGATGCTCGTATGTGAAAAAGGAATCCTAATAATTTAACAGTTAGAAGAGCTGTGCACAGAAATTTGGATATGTCCCAGACAAAGTGCATGAAAAATGGAACAAACTAAGTTAAGATGTTCCCTAGTGATAGAAGAACTGAACTAGAGGTTGGATATTTGAGAAGTGGAAGAATATTTCAGTCAGGAAAGAGAAGAAAGACTATGACAGGAAGAGGAAGTTGCAATATGAACAAAGAAGAAGACTACGAGCTCATGTCACACTTTGACGAAGGTTCTTGTGACAAAGAAGAGGAATATCAGTAGATATCCAAAGAGGACAAAGAAACAAAAGCTCCAGATCCAAATCACTAGTACGATACCCCTACAACCCCACGCATATCACCAGAGGTAAGATCTAGAAACTCGTCTCCAAGTGGTTTTGTAAATACAAGTAATACTAATGCTGTAAATAGTGGACAAGGGATTCTAGCTAGTCAAAAAAAATTCCCAAGCATAGGAAGATTTAATATAATAGATGGTACCAATATTAAATTGTCGATATTTAATGGAAATGTGTTAGAATACCTAGAGAAACATTGGTTTCTCTGTGAAGTCATATGGACCATGCAACAAGTCGAAGATGAGGCGATAAAGAAACTGCAACTGATCACAACCTTGAGGGGTCATGTGCTAGACAAGTACATGCCATTTTATGTAGTTCCAGTGGGATTTGCATAGAAAACACTCTACCAAATTCGAGTCGAAATGATAAATGAGTTCAAGAAGCCGAAATTTGAGTCATAGTGCATCACATAAATTAAATAAATCAAGTAGTTACCTGTAGAGTTTGTCTAGGATTTCGACCAGAGATTTAAGACATTAATGACCAAAGTAATCTTTCGAATGTCACGCGTACATTATAGTGAATGGTTCATTGCCACATTGTTGCTGGACATCTGAATCCCATTAATGCAATAGAAAATACTGTCGCAAACTGAAGCTCTGGAGACAAACATGAAGTTAGAATCCTCAACGATTGGAGAAACCAGTGCAGGAATGATGTTGATTCAGTCACACCTAGCTAACCTTAGGCTGCAAATATAGGAAATTAACAAATGGAAAGGGATCCAAGAAGACCTATGATGTACAAGATGTAGAATAGAAGGGAACCATAAAGATAATTGTTCGATGCTCATGAATTGTGTCGCAGCAGAAGCGTCGAACTTGATAAGTACCCAAGGGATGCCTTGGTGTAGAATATGTTAGACTCAAGGCCATCGGTCGGAAGAGTGCTTGTACCTGTAGAAGATTGTAAGTACACTGACTCTTCTGTATTGTTAATTTTGTAAATCTGTAGGACATGACGAGAAGGATTGTAGAGCATTTCAGCTGCTGCAAGAGAAGATGGTTGATACCTACTTAATGAAGAATGGCGAGCATACATAAGATGAATGAGAAAAATCTCAATACCCACCTAGTCAATATCCACCAGCCCAATATCAACAACTGTAGTATCCTCAACCGTAATATCAACAAAATCAGTATCTACCACAACAACACTACCCTCAACCTAGGGGGGGTGGAAACCTTTGGGGCCGAGGATGGAAACAACAAGGAGGAGGAGGATTTTGTCGAGGAAGAGGAAAAGTCATATGTTATAATTGTGGACAACCCGGACACATTGCTTGAGATTGTGCGAGCCCTGTGAAGGCATGCTTATTTTGTAAAGAATTTGACCATACTGTCAAACAATGTCAACAATTGATTAAGAAGTGGCAGGATCGAATAATGGGAAATCCCAATCCTATGTAGAATCCCAACTAGATTCCTAACTAGAACATCCAGATGATTTATGCTCGATCCAAGGGAAGGAAACATCATTTTCATAACAAGAGGAGGTGCTACAACAAAAGCAGACCAATATGCACGACATGGATAAACATAGGTGCGACTAGCGAAACAAAATAAAGTACCATTCGACGTCCAAAAACAGAAGGAAGTATTCTTGGATGTGCGACCAGAATTTGTCGACAAGAATTAAGCATCGACGTCTGGAGGACCAATAGTGAAAATGCCTAAGAGATTTGACCAGTTATTATAGAAGCAACCGACGGTAAAGGTTAGTAAACTTAAATAATTTTTCAAAATTTTCTTATCACTAATCTACGATAAAGATGATTTCATAGAATTGACAACACTGATAGAAGGAACTCGAGAAGAGTTACGACCCGACAGAAGAGTTTACCATGTGGGAAAAATGTCAAAGATTGGTCGTGAGATGAGAATGACTACACAAATAGGTGATTATGATATGGATTATATAATTTTTGACCTAGGCTCTAACATCAATATTTTGATAAGACGGACATGGGAAAGCATGGAAAAACTATGACTTGATTGGTCTCCCATTCAGCTCAGGCTAGAAAATCAACCGAAGGTCCTACATATTGGTTAACTGACTCAGGTGCATGTCGAGGTAGAAGGCCTGAGAATATATGTGGATTTCGAAGTGATCGACATTATTGATGATACAAAACCATATCTTGCACTTTTGGGGATCGACTGGGCAATAGACACTCAGACCATCATAAATATCAAATGAAGAATATTGTCATTTGAATATTCAGAGATAATGGTGGTCGCTCTAATTGATCCGCTGAAAAGACATAGATATGTTGAACCAGTACACAGTGAAGGACAAGGTGATTTCTTGGATCATATATATAACATCATGTATTCAAGAGACGACTATATAAATCCAAAAACTGATGGAAAGTTGAGTTGGAAGAGTTTTAGCTCCTGGACATATGATTCGAGTGAAGCATTAGAAAATTGGAAGAATCAGATGCATGAAGTATCTATGAGAAGATGCACAAGAATTACACAATATGTGTGTCAAGTAGGAGTTGAGGCAAGTGAGCTACCTACATATGAAGGCTTAACTAACCTTGTGTCTTTTCTTATAGAATTTGAAGCAAAAGCTATCGAATCACAACAATTGTCTGCCTTGGACTTTGTGCTGAAAGCTACACCTGCCAAATGGTGGGGTACACATAAATAATCTATCTTCGAATGGTTGCAATGTAGAAGATTTCTAGAGATCATATTTGGAGAAGAGATCAATTATAATGGTCCCAAATATACAGGACTGACAGATCCTGTCCAATATATTGAGTATTGTCATGCAACATGGCAGGAACATCTACGACAAGAATGGGTTCATCATTTTGTATATACATTGGATATGATACCAAGGAATTGGTATACATCAGTGGAGCTATGACAAGGAACTCTTGAATGGGAGGAGTTACCCTCTAACTTCACACATACATCTGAGTTTGCAAATGACCATCCTTCGATTGATCTTGCATTGCGAGTGATGAAAATGAAGATATTTGAAGAAATCCTTGTCGCATCAACAAACTTCCACCAATGCAGCACGACAATCCACCATTAGATGGAATGTTACAATGTGACGGGAGAACTAGATGATGATGAACTGCTCGATGTAAACATACCAGAGTTGGAAGGTATGGGTATAGTGGAGGGACTTCTAGTGACCAATTCTCGATCCCACTCAAAATCAAGAAAGTTAATATTAGCTCAACAGAATATACAAAGTTTGCCAATATTGGGGATTATTGGGATGATGAGACTATAGGAAAGATCACTGATTTATTGCATGAGTTTCAGGATCTGATCCCTAGAAAATTTTCAGAGATGAAGGGGATAGTCAGAAATCTAGGAGAATTGAAAATACCTTTGAGGCCAGACGCAAAAATGGTCAAGCAAGGACCATACATATTGAATGTGTGATATAAAGAAAAGGTGAAGGAAGAGTTGGACTGAATGCTATATGTAGGTATTATAGATCATTTTGAAGAATCAGAATGGATCAACCCCATACTAGTACACGAAAAAAGGGCTACGGGTGAAGTAAGAATTTGTTTCAACCTAAGAAAATTGAATGATTCTTTCTTGCATGACTCATTTCCGAATCCATTTATAGTTGAAGTACTAGAGAGTGTCAGAGGTCAATAAATGCACTCATTCACTGATGGGTTTTCTGGTTACCATAATATCAGAATCGTGAAGGAAGACCGACACAAGACTACCTTTGTGATAGAGTGGAGATGTTTTTAGTATACGGTAATACCCTTTGGACTTAAGAATGCTCCTACGATTTTTTAAAGAATAGTAGTTGTTTATTTTAAATATTTCATTAACAAAATTCTTGAAGTCTACTTCGATGATTGGAAGGTACTTGGGCTCATAAAAGACCATATTGATAGCCTTAGGATGATGTTGGAACGTTATCTCCAGTATTAAATTTCTTTGAACTTGAAGAAATGTATCTTTTGTGCCCTATTTGGAATTATGTTGGACCACGTGGTCTATCGCGATGGAATTTTGGTCAACCTAGATAAAATTGCGATCATTCTCAACCTACCACCACCTAATACAGTTAATAAGTTGAGAGAAACATTGGGACACACTGGATACTACAGAAAATTTATCAAAGGATATGCGGAGGTGACTTCTCCAATGGAAAAGTTGTTGAAGAAAGATGCCAAGTTTGATTGGACGGAGAGCTGCCAAGAGAGTTTGGACACATTGAAGAATAAGATGGCTACAATTCCCATACTTGTATTTCCATACTAGGAAAAAGAGTTCCATGTACATGTCAATGAGTCCTCTTTCATGATCAACATGGTACTAACGCATCTTGGTGAAGGGTCGATCAACTATCCTATTGTCTTCACTAGCAGGAAGTTGTCAATTACAGAGAAGAATTATACCACAACAAACAAAAAAGTTTTAGAGATGGTATACACTCTACAAAAGTTGAGACATTACTTATTTGTAGGACATTTTAAAATGTACACAGACCATTCCGCATTAAAATACCTATTCAATACGCCAATGTTGGGGGGAATATCTATAGGTGGCTTCTCCTCTTTCAAGAATTTGATTTTGAAGTAATTCTGAACCTGGTCGATTGAACTTGGGACCAGACCATCTTTCAAGGATAGAAAGTGGTGAAGAGCTTAGTAATATGGATGATAATATTCATTATGCACAATTTCTTATGATAACCATGTTTGATTATTAGTACATATATACCAACTAAATTCACCATTGCACGGAAGAAACAATTGGTTGTGTGAGGTGTAGATTTCTAGTTGATCTCTGGACAATTGTATAAGATGGGTCCTGATGAGATTCTTTGTTGTTGCATCTTAGAACATGAGAAACCGTTGATATTAAATGAAGCACATGTTTGTGTCACAGGAGGCCATTACACTGGAAAAGCTACGGTGCGCAATATTTTACAAGCAGGATTGTGGTGTCCCACCATGCATGCAGATGCCCGAGATTATTGTCGCAGCTATGATATCTGCCAAATAACTGTAAATTCCTCGTGACTGAATCAAATTCCATTGGTACCTCAGTTAACATTACACGCATTTGATAAATGGGTCATTGATATTATGGGACTTATCAGTCCGACAGGGAAGCACACAAGCACATGCTACATTACTAATGCGACCAACTACCTAACAAGATGGGATGAATCAGCACCAGTAAAATATTGTACTGCTGCAAAGTTTTCATTTGAAAATTTCATGACAATATTTGGTTGCCCAAAGATTTTAATAAGTGATCAAGGTATGCACTTTGTTAACCAGTTGATTGAAGAACTATTAGAGGAATTCCATATTCAGCATAAAAAGACAATCCCATATCATGCTCAAGTGAATGGTGTTGTCGAGACATTTAATAAGATTCTGGAAACTGCATTGACAAAGATTTGTAATGCCCAAAGAGATGACTGGGATCAGAAAAGTTTTGCAGTGTTGTAACGGTAAAAAATCGTTTCACTGTAAATTATCGAACTTATATCCGTATCCAAATATTCTCAATGATTACTCAGTTGAATAATCAACCAATGGAAAATAATTCGATATTGAAAATATAAAATAAATATTAAAAATGAATGATGATGAAATATTACAAAGTGAGTGCCATATATATATTAATCGTAAAGACACTTTGGATACTATCCATGAAAGGATGCGTCATTTTAGAATAGTTTACTAATAACTATTTATTTATTATTAATTATTAATATCAATATATATTATTATTAATAATTAATATTGATATTTAATAGATATTATTAATTATATAATAGTTATTTAGTGATTATTTATTATATATATTTTTGTTCATTACATTGCCTCTCCCTTAGAATTGCTTTGTCCTCAAAGCACAATTATGGAAGACTTTATCCCTTGTTCTAGCTCACAACGCTTTCTCATGACATTGTTTGTTGGTAGTTGCAACATTTGGCGAAATAAGATGATACCTTCTTTTAAACATTGTGTGGAAATGTTGCGTCATTTGTGAAGTCGTCCATCCAAGATATACCCTTAACGGAATTATTTGTAGATTATCGAGAGTTGTTGATTTTGTCTTTGCTCTTTGTGGGAATAATACTAGTAATTTTCCTTTTGATTTTTTTGTCTATCATAATGACTCTTGTGATTTGGATGGCGATAAGGAACTCGAATTTCCTGTGAAGTGTTTATTGGAACTTCAACTTTTGGTGCTTCTAACGATTTTTTTAATTGTCTTTCAGAACCATTTTCTGTTGATGCTTGTAGCAATGTGACAATAATATTGTTCTTTTGAACTTTGACAAGATTTGCATTGCTTCCCTTTTTTGATGTTTGAATTTGAGCCTTTGATGACTTCTTTATTGCGTTATTCATCGTTTCTTTGTCGACACTTAATCTCTTGCAATCTAGCTTTTCTTGTAAAGATTTATTCTCCTTCTTTAGCTTCCTAACTTGTATAAGCATGTCCTGATTAACTTTGTTTAAGTGTAAGAGTTCTTCTTTATAGTTTGAGTTGACGAAGTCATATTGATTTCCTTGATTTTTGGGTTCTCTTTCTTTTAAGTTTTTTATTTGCTCTAACAATTCCTGATTAACCCTTTTTAAGGAAGAGATTTCTTCGTCTTTGCATGATAATTCTTTTTTACGATCTTGATTCTCCTCTTCAAACTATTGATTGCATTGAAACTTATCCTTTTCCTTCTTGATTTGCAGAAGTAACTATTAGATGAAAGATATCTTCTTCTTTACCTGCAATAACCTTGTTGAAATTGTTATGTATCGTCTATATTGATTTATCATTTCCCTACGACAATGTCTTTGATATTTCTTTGAAATCTTCAGATGATGCGCCCTCTGATTTTGTCTTCATGTTAATGTCCAACAATGTGATTTTTTTTTGTAGGGGAATGTATGAAACATTTTTTCAGCATTTAAGATAAAAGTCCCCAATGTTTTTAGCCATGATAATCCCAAAACCAGGTCGCCGTTACTACTCCACAAGGATTTAACTATAAATTGCGACACACCAATATAACCCTCCAATGTTCCATTGTAAATCGTTTATTGCATATTCTTTGTTATTCGAAAAGTCTAACATTTCACTTATATTTGTCCTCGGAATCGCTAACTCATTAGAAAATTCATCACCACTATAATTATTACATTTGTCGGGAGCAATAGAAATAGTAATGGATTTCCCTCCAATAGTTCCTTTTATTTGAAATAACACTGAAACATAAGTTTTTAAATTGCTGGAAATATTCCTTGTTTTTCTCTATAAGACTCCATTTTCTTTTGTTTGTGTCAAAATTTTATTCATTTATTTTGGACTTTACTTCTTTATATGCTTTAAAATTTTCACCTTCCAAATTCTAGTCCTTAACTTTTTTTTTTCCAATAGTTTTGTAAAATGCCAATAGATTGGGTGGTTGGGAGGAATGAGTGTTACCTTCCCCACCTAAGTTCAAATCTCACTTGCTTCTTAGTAGCAATTATTATGCACTTTTTTTATTTTTGATTTCCTTAAGTTATGTAAAATGTGAGTAGATTGGGTGGTTGGGAGGAATGGGTGTTACATTCCCCACCTAAGTTCAAATCTCACTTGCTCTTTACTAGTAATTATTATGCACTTTTAAATTTGTTGGAGGGACTAGTGGGTGAGCCGACTAGTCAAATAGTCGACTAATTAGAGATTAGGTCGGTCGCGTAAGATCGTGTCGGTTGACCGAACCGACAGGTAGTTATATGTAATTGTTTGTAAATCATATATATTAGGATGTTGAGCTAGATGAGAACTCGGTTTAGTTCGGTGTATGTATGGACCCTCATGATATAATATAATCGGTTATTCTATATCTATGTTCTTGTCTCTTGTGTCTATTATGTCTATACGATTCAATGTGCATTATTGTAACCCTCTGTGATCTGTGAGATTACAACATTGGTTCACTTACTTTACACAACACATGAAGGAGCACCCCCCTTGTCAAACACAGCTTTGGAAAATACAGAACAGTCAGACCTGCAGACAAATCAATGTAGTTGGACATCAATAGGAGAATTCGACCCAAACCGACTGCTTTTCGGAGAAGAAATGACAAACAAAATGACCAACCAAAACGAAAGTTCCATCGACAATAGCTCTACACAATGAGACAAGCAAAACATCCCACTACCCCCACCACCACCACCTCTTGGAGGAGATAGCGACAGCGATTTCGACATGGGTCACAGATCAACACATATCCCTCTATACGAGGGTGATGAAGATCCTAAACGACATTGGTTCATCTGTGAGTCAACATGGGAGGAAAATCAGGTTAGAGCTGAAGATAGATAGATGGCATAGTTCGCCGGTGCCTTGAGGAAGAGAGCACTAACGTGGTACATGACCTATATCGAGAGAACTCCCCAAGCATCTAAAGCAGAAATTAAAGCACAATTCTTGTCTTTCTTTAAAAATCCAGATGCAAAACATTTGGCATCCAAAAAGTTGAAAACAACATCTCAAAAGCCAGCAGAGTTTGTCCGAGAATATGACAAACAATGGAAAGACCTCCTCAGCCAACTAGATTATGTAATTGGTGAACAACTATTAATTCAGTGGTTCCTTGCAGGTCTATCACAGAAAATTCGGCGGCACATAAGCTTGGAGACGTTTAAAACGTATGAAGATGCGCTTACCAAAGCTCTACAAGTGGAGATGGACAAAGATTTCCCAGCATATCCCACGGATACTAGACTATAAGAACAGCTAGAAATCATGCAGAAATCATTGAAAGAGATGAACCTCAAGAATTAGGATGTCTGGTGCACAAAATGCTCAATGGTTGGACACGCTAAAGATAATTGTCGACAAGACATAAGTCGATAGGATGTTCGATTTGTTCATACAAAGTGCTTCTACGACATCTTCCAAGAACATGGAGAACACACAACGAAAGATTGATCATATAACATGAAAAATGACAAAGCATCTTGGTGTGAAATCTGTGAAGTAAAAATTCATGCAACGATCGACTGCCACTTAAACTTAGAGAACTAACAAAACTACCAAGAAATCTACTAGAAAAACACAGTTGCACAGAACAACGATAGAACCAGTGAAGCAATGATCAAAATGAACTGAATAATCAAATATATGAAGGCTGTCGATATGAGCGCTAGTTCGACAACCATCGTGGAGTATATCGAGGTCAAGGTCGATTCTCTGGGAATCACGACAATTGACCACATCATCCCATCTAGTGTTTTACATGCTATAAAGAAGGTCATCGATATGTAGACTTCCCATACAAGGACATAACCGATTTAAAATTTTGTACTAGCTATGGAGTCGGTGATCACTCATTAGAGGATTGCCCTACGATGGTTGATAAAATCAATCAAAAGACTCAATGTTAATGTCTTGTCATGCATTCAAAAACATGATGTAATCAATACGAAGAATCTGCATATCGTAACCCGATAAGGGAAAAAAATTGGGAGTGATAATCCACACATAAGTAAAATAAAATAAAATAACGATTGTCCTAACCCGGCTAAACAAAAACAATTATATAAGGACATGTTGCAGCTGCAACGTTTTCCCAAATTTCTAAAAATTTTGGACCCTCCTTTTAAATTTTGTCTTGCTTAGATTTATTGAAATTGCTTAACTCTGCTGCAAGTTTGATCTTTTGAGGTTGATTGTTGAATGAATATCTTTGTCTACTGATGTTGTTAATTTGAACTTGAGTTTTGACTTATGGATGTTTTCTTTTTTTTTCACTGTCGAAAGTTGTTTGAACTATGAATCGGGGCCGTAGTCATCTACACAACCACCATTGCAGAAGCTCAATAACGAATGGCCCGGACAAAAGCCTTGTTGTTCGCCGACGCATTATTCATTTTATATTTATATCGGTGTTTTTTGTCTCATCACCGTCGGAGCATAAGTCCTTTGTATGGTCACCATTTTGGATGGAAGAATGTGAGCACTCCAATGGAAGCCATTATTTTTGCCAATTCTGCGGTTTCCTTTGAAATTATTTTACTCTTTTCACTATCGGAACTGTGTTGGACTTTTGGTCAGGGAATTAGTCTTTGTTTGTTTCGATCGCCGATGGTTTTTTGTTTCACAGAAGCCATAGTCTATTTGTGTTCCGTCGTTGCAGCTCAGGAGCGAACTAACCATCTGCCATATAGATTTTCCTTTCGTCGATATTTTTGTTCTGATTTTCGCCGATGTTTCGCTTGATTTTCGCCGATGATTTGTTCTAGTTTTCTTCGATTTTGACTGGTCTACGGAACTTTTGGTCCATATAACTTCTGTCGTTGCAGCTCTTTAGCGTAATAGCCATCCGGTGCTCTAGTGATTTCGAGGTCCGATGCTTGGGGGTTAGTGTTTTATTTCACCATTTTTATTGTGCCGCGGAACTCCTAGTTCGTCCATCGCCCGCCATTACGACTCATTAGTAGGTTAACCGTCCGATGCTCTAGTTGTTCCGCTGTTCGATAGAAATTTTTTCTCATCGACATTTTTCAACCGAGGTCTATATATATGGGATGATTATTATTTTATTGTTTATCTTTGAGAACTCATGCTTACTCTGTCCCTGTCTGTTGAACTGTGCGGTCGTGCCTAGTTTTTGGGATCTCGTTCATGGGTGGCATCTCTGTGGAGCTTTCGAATTTCCCTTGTCGACTACACAGCTTGTCTGCCAGGTAGGCCAACCATGGTTTTACCCTTCTTTTGAGTTTATGAGTCAGTTTTGGAACTAGGGTTTTGTCCTCTGGTTAGCCTTTCCCGTCGTTGGGTATATGGTCATATATGTCTGGGTTTGTATCCTCTAGGTATATCATGTGGTTCAGTTTGACAGTTTCACAAGTAGGGGGGTTTCTTATCTTGAGTTGTTTTGCAAGCCATTACGGGGGTTCGAACCTGGTCCGAATGTTTAGGAAGTTGGTGCAGACAAGCGTTACGTTGTCTGCACCGATTTTTCTGGGTTTGCTTATGGCCATCTAGGGAAGGGAGGTTTCAGTTCTTTTCACTGTAGGCATTTACCCTAGTTTTGTTTGGGACACCGAAGGGTTTGAGCTTCGATTATTTTGGTTGCCCGTGTGTTTTGGATAGGGTCACATTTTCGAAGATGAGCCTCATTGATGGGATTTTTGCTTGAGCGAGGAGTTAGAATGCATTCCACTGTAAATTGACACATTTGCTATCAAGATTATTTTCGTTGGACGGATATAGTATTTTTTAGACTTAGTATTTTTTAGGCATAGCTTGTAGAAGCTTTTGTTTGTTATTCTCAATTTTGCGTTTAGCTTAGCTATTGAGAATATGGAAGAGGTAAAGGTTACATTTTTTCTTCATTCTTATAACATTGAATGAAAGCTCAAATAGCCTAAAAGCATGTTTGGTTTATGACAAGGAAACTTCTTCAAAGGAGATATGTCGAAACGACAGAAAAAGAAGGCTCATGTTGCTGAGGGGGAACTTGATGTGGAAAATATTACGAAGGTTGAATATATTTATGAAGATACTAAAGCTACCACAGGGGTAGCGCCTGACTACAAGTGGGGTGAGATATAGCGACTGATTTCAAACCAAGAAGTGCCTGATGCAGGGTTTGAAGAACTAACCATATACGCCAACATTGAAAAATCTACCCTGATGAAGATAGCTACTAGACCTGAACTGTTCCCATGCTCTGAAGTAATCGAATGGATTCTGCCTAGGGCAGATGTGACAACTATGATTCTGGCCAATACTGCCAAACAGGGCTATGCTTCTTATAATCCTGGTTATGTCTGATTATCATATCACTTACCTCTAGCCCAGGTTTACCTAACTGAATATTGGTTGAAAGAAATTAACTTAGAACTGGTTGAAACAGTAAAGAGAATGATGATACCTGGTAAGAACTTTCGAATCAGGCCATCGAGGGAGTATGACACAGCCACTCTCAGAACCCCTTATAGGTTTATAGAATTAATGCTGAACAAGGTTTTTGGGAGAGCCCATGGTATGAGTTTCAAGGTGGGTTGGGTTCCCATTATTTTCTATGTAGCCACCCAAGGGACTGTATTCAACTGGGCAAACATTGTGTCCAACAGTCTCTCGGCTTGCATTTCTTCAGCTCTGGGAGGGGTGTCTCGGGAGAAGTCTGAGTTCTATATGAGCTCCATATTGATAGATTGTATACTATGCACCCAGCCATTTCCATCCCTAAGGTGCATGTGGGACAGGGACAAAACGTCGGTGTACACAGCCTACAAGATGTTGTGGGCACACAAATATTACATCCATTATAAAGAAATTCGTGAACATTTTATTATGTCTTTATATACTTTGATCTTCCTAGCAGAATGCAATTGTATGTCTGAGGAGGAATTTAAAGTCATCGAGGAGTGTGCAAATTATTATTTGACTAAGGAGCAGGTGTACATTAGGATGTATGGTTGCTCTAGGGCACCTTCCTTACTCCCCAAGTATGCCACAGATTTTGTGGTGCATAAAGAAGCAGTCAAGTAGGTTTACCTAGATGGTGTAGGGAGTTTTCTGTTTGAACACAAGAAGGCAGCTTATCCTCCCATAGCTTTCAGGCTGGGAAGCAATAAATTTTCAAAGGTTAAACTAATTGTTGAGTTTGTACAAGAATTGGAGCACTTTCACTTTGGGGAGATGAAATTCCAAAAAAATGATTCCCAAAAGAAAGTTGTAGAACATTGCAAGGAGGCAAATGTTCACTTTGAATATACAAACTACTGGGACAAAGACGGAGAAATTTTCAGGAATGCAAGGAACATGACTGCATTGAAGAGAAGATTCAAACAGAACATCACCACTAAAGGCAGTAAGGGCCAAATTGAACAGAAGAAAGATGATGAAGAGGAGGCCAAGAAAATAGAAGAGGATGCTAGGAGGCTAGCACAGGAGGCTAAGAGTTGGATCAAAAGTGAAGAAGAAGAAAGGAAGAAAGATGAACAAGAAGCAGCAAAGAATGCAGAGGAAGCTGCAAAGAAGGAAGAAGAAGAAATAAAGAAGAAAGAAGATGAAGAGCTGAAGAAGGAAGGAGCTGAAAGTCAGAAGCTAACAGGATCCACAACAGACCAACAAACTTCTGACCCAGCAGACATTCAAGAAGTACAGGATCAAGATTGTCCTGACTCTCAGGAGCCTGCTGCAACTTCTGGCAGCAATATAGGGCAAGTTGTTTTTTCTAAATTGAGTCTAATACCTTTTGAGCAGAAAAAAGGAGAAGAAGTCCCAAATTTTAGCACCATTTTTTATGACAAAGAAAAGAAGAGGATTGTAAAAAGGACTGAGAAGAACATTGAAACAGGTGGACAATTAGGGATGATGGTCACTGATAAAACCTTGGTGCATGGGGCAGATAAATATCCAAGACTGACAGCCAAAGTTGGAGCAGCATTAATCCACACCACTGAAGACAATGTGGATCGACTAATGACAGACCTTGAGCAATCAAGGAAAAATGCAGCTCAATTAAAGGACACCCTAAGAAAGGAGAGGGATGAGGACAATAGCTTAAAGAGAAAATTTGAAGACATGCAAAATGAAGTGAAGACTTCAAAAGCAGAACTTCAGTCTCTCCAAGCAAACAAGATGACTTTGGATTTTTCCTTTGAAAGGACAGGAAGAGATGCTCATAATAACCTAGCAGAATTGATGAGGTTACAGCAAGAATATCAAGAGCTGAGGATGGAATTAAGGGATGGACTCAAAACAGCATATGAAAATTTTAGTGCAGAAAAAGACCAGCTGCAAAGCCAAGTTGGGGAGTTGGAAACACAAAGGGCTACCATGGAGGAGAAAGAAAAGCAATTTCAGGTGTAGGCAGCAGATTTTAATGAAGGACAAATTGCTTCATTAACAGCATCATTGAAAGAGGCCAATGAATAGCAAACTGATATTCAGCCTCTTAAAGAGCATGTCCTATCTCAAAGAAGAAGAATGCACCAACTACAGGTGTCTATTGAAGAAGAAAGATGCAAAATCTTGCAGGTAGATAACAGATTGGAAGAAACTTTGGAGACTACCTCGTATTTTGTAGATAGGTCTCAAGACATTTTGGAAGTCCTGATTGGAAGGATAGGAAGGATGGAAGTCAATGAAGAAATTCCTACAGATTTACCAGCCAAAGATCAACAAAGCTTAAAGAAGGACTATGATTTGTTAGAGTTTGCAATAAATACAACAGAAGAGTTCAAAAAGGCTGTGAAAAAAACAAGAGGAGCTTGTACTGAATATTGCAGAAGGGTGGTGATCACCTACAACAGATTCCAAGTTGTTGCTAAACAAATATTAGATGCATTACCAGAGCATGAGCTATTCACAGAAATGCTACAGAGCAAATATCAGGAGGATGAGCAGAGGATTCAACAAATCAAGGTCCTGGATGAGCAGATCCTAAAGAATGAAGTAGCTCATTCAATAGTCAGTGTTCAGTTACTTGAGGATCAGTTACGCTTAAGCTCAGCAAGAATTGAAGTGGTTAAAAATCAGGCTACAAAGTTTGAGATCAACATTCGTTTTCTGGAGCCTTTAGAATTTGAGAGCATAGTAGTGGAGGCCCAAGCATGGAAAAAGTTCTTAAATGATCGAGCAGGGCCCTCCACTTAGAAGTGATTTATTATTTTTTGTTTTAAATTTAATATATTATAAAATGTATGAGCACTTACTATAGGACAAATTTTGGGAGTTGAAACGTTGGGGAAACTCAAGAGTCATTTGGGGCAGCCCAAAAGTTTTGCTTTTTTTATAAGTATAGGAGAGTTTGATAAGGGAAATGACTTTCTCCTAGTTAGACTTGTGAGAACATGTTGTAAGAGGAACTATTTTGTTTTGCAATAGATAATTACAATTTTACCTGTTGGAGAAAGCTTTGGTGGAATGTTCAAATGTTGTGCAATGGATGTTGTTGAAGGGGAACTATTTCATTCTCAGTTTTTGTCCATTAACTGGGAGATCATTCTAACTTGTTGAACCTATGTTCTTGTATGAATGCTCTCTAGTTTATTTTATGGAATTGCCACTATGAGTAATGAATGCTTTTCATAAACAATGAGCTATCTTTTTGTTCATCTATCTATTCATGTTTATGTGTTTTGAAATAAATAACAACTACCTGTGACTTTTCTTAATGCATGAATAGTAATACATTAATCATTAAATGATAATCTTGCTCCCTAGGGACAGTTTAGGTAGTTGGTCTTAATTTCTTGCTGTGTGTGATTTAGATGTGAGAGAGTTTAAGATGAGAGGTAAGAACCTGCGCATCACATTGTGACCGCTTCTCGTATTCTCTATCAATATGCATTTTAGGTAGGAACTTGCATCTCATACTTAAAACTGTAAAAAACACAAAAATATACATGGTGGACCGGGCCACAACCGGTAAAACCTTTTATTTTTGTTACCTAGCCTATGGTATCTAGACCACAAACTGAACAGATTCCCCATACCACAACCGGTAAAACCTTTTATTTTTGTTACCTAGCCTATGGTATCAGGCTAGTTGGGAACGTTTACTGGGGAGAATCCCTTCCTATTGTCGCCTGCGATTTTCCAGGCCTCAACAGTTTTTGGTGCTAGAAGGAGGGATGCCAATGCATGGCTGGCCGAGGAAACCCTTTTCCTCAAAATAACTCCACCAGTGATAGTTTTGGAAGCAGTTCATTTCCTAATACGATTCCTGAAGAGAAGGATAGAGAACATTTGTATTCTATGGATAACGAAGTTGTTAATGATCTAAGAAGACACACTAGGGCTTATGTGAAGAAGATCGAAGATTTACCAATTATCCTTGATTTACCCAGAAGAAAGTATAAGAAAAAAGACCGTCCTATATTAGAAGACTCAGTTTTGGTTGGAAATTTGGAAGAATTGGTAGAAACAGCCTTACAGGAAGTTGTTCAGCCTCTGAATCAAGTGAGCCCAAACACACCTTGTTGTTCACCTGTTCATACTCATGTTCATTCACCACCTCACTCTCCACCCAAACTCATGGCAGGCATAAATGCTAATCAGCCACCTAAACCACCAAATCCACCACCTGCTTGGAAAGCCATATCACCTTTAAACCTAACACCTCCTTTGCATGACTTACCTCGGGATTTTGAGAAGATGCTGCCCAAGTTTGACCCAAGTGAGAAGATTTTAGTAGATGACCATTTGCAAAGTTTCTACTTGGCCATAGAAGGATTAAGGGCTGGAGAACACGAAGATGTAGTCTGCAAACTTTTTCCACATACCCCTAAAGGAGCAGCAGCTTCATGGTATTTTGGTCTTCCTGCAAACTCAATCCCATACTGGGATACTTTTGAAAGGATATTTAGAAACAAATATCCAGCCCAGAAGACTCACGCAACTCTCATGAAATGACTGTGCACTTTAAAGAAAGAGAGAAAAGAAAAGGTTTATAGTTTTACCCAAAGGTTTGTTGCTTATCTTAAGAATTTCTCTACAGTTGATAAGCCCTCTGATAAAGTTCTGATTGAGTATTATACTTCAGCTTTAGGGCCTGATTTGGCCATGTTTGCAAAGACTCACATTAAACCTATGTTATCAGAGACTTATGAGGAGGCTGAGAGAGTAGAAGCTGAAAAAGAAAGCATAGAAGATTATCTTGAGCAGTCAAGAGAGAAAACTTTTGGGAAGAAATCCTTATTACCGTCTAAGCCTAAAGAGGAGCAATCACATGATTTTGAAGGAATGTTAAAGATGATGTAGAAAATTTCTAATAGAATAATAGATTTGGAAAAGGAAAAGGATGTTCAGAAAACATATAAGCCTTACTACAAGAGAAGAGAGGATAAAAATCAGTCTAAACCTCCTCCACATAGTCCTGCATCAATGAACTTAACGAAGGTAGGTATGGATAACTTTTGCACTTTCCACCAACAACCCCATTTTGAAAAAGATTGTCCTCAATGGATAAATTCAATGACATTAGTGATGAATCAGCTGCTGGATTCCAAATTAATAGAGGCTAATGATGAAGAAGAAAAGGGTGGTAAATCCATAGAAAAGCAAGAGGATGATGCCATGGTTTTATGGGATTGTGTCTCGATTTTTGATACAGAAGAAGGTACTCTGAAACATGAGGAGATATCGGAAACAACTTTGACAACAAGAAGCCAGGATCTGGTGAATAAAGACAATTCAATACTCCCAAAGATCAAGAAATTGCAAGAGAATGTAAAGAAACTACAGAAGAACAACATAGATGATAAAATTCCTGAACTTGCTATTATTAGCAGTCAAGATATGAAACAAGTCAGCATGCTTGCTAAGCCTATTGAAGACAATGTGGGTAATGTCAAAGAAACTCTCAAAACACCTAAAGTACTAGAGGAAGAACTTCCCAGCCAACCTGTAGAAGAGATTGTTGAAGCAAGGGTGGAAGGTAAGACTAGGTTTAAAACCCCACCTTTCCTCCTGACTTTGGAGATAATTTTAAACCATAATGTGCACAATTGTCTAGTAGACTTTGGATCATCAGTAAATGTTATGCCACTTGCAGTCTACAAAAATATTAATGGACAGCCTAAACCTACTACTTGGAAGGTTACTCAATTAGACAGGACCAATGTGAAAGTAGTTGGGGAAATGGAGGATATCCTGATTCGATTATCTGCAAAAGAAAAGATATGTCAATACATTGATATTATGGTAGCAGACATACCTGATGGTTATGGACTTATTTTGAATCGAGACTAGTCAGCAAGACTAAAGGGGTATTTTTTCTTCGGATTGGTCACATTTGTGGTTGCCTCAGAAGGGAAGCCCAAATCAGATTAAAATATTAAGAGAGCCCTACATGAAACACAATGTCACACAACTAGAAGAAAAAAGTGAATCAGTGAATTCTATATTGGGAAATTATCTAATTGAACTTGAACCGAGAAACTTTGCATTAGAAGAAGCCAGCAACATATCAGACACCCAGCCCGATCTCCTTTAGTGTTCATGGGCTGATAAGATTGATTGTAAGATAGTAGATGTAGTGTTTGTTTCAAGTATAGTAGAATTAGATAATGGTTAGGTTTTTTATTTTGTAGTCAAGCCTAACCCCTTAACTTACAAATTGTTAGATTTATTGGGGTGGGCAGGGAACTGACCTGTTAGTGGTTTAGTTCTCAAATTTTATTTTTCTTGATTTTTATTTCTTGATTACCTTGTACATAAATAAATTGAGTTGGTTGTTTAATGGATTTGCTTTATTCCTGTTTTGTTTTAGTTTATATTTTGTTTGATTTCAATAAAAAGAAGCAAACTTTTGGTTGCATGGAGAACATCAGAGTGTTGGATAAACTAAATCCTTGATTATAAGACTGTGTATTATTGTTTTATCTAATAGAATTTCTTCTAGTTCAAGCAATTTTCTTAAATGGCTATAAACACATTGAAGTCCTGCTTAATCCCTGTAAAATAACTCAAGATCAAAAGGTCTGAAATACTATTTCGAGGCTCCATACATCTCACACTTAAAACTATCCTAGGGGGTGACAGCAAAAGACCCATGGAAGGGAAGCAGGGTAAACAGTATATTATATATAAATAATCCCATGCCAAGAATTGAAAGCCAAAAGGCTAATAAGAGTCAAAACTCCTAAGAAAGCAATATGTATCAAAACAAAGTACTGAATCATATAAGTACAAAATTGCCAAAAGTTCTTCTCCGTCTGTGAGCTGAAAATTAAATACATCTCTCACACAAAAGGACACTATGGATAGAGGAGCCTGAATAAAAAATTCAGAAAGAAAGGCATGAGGAGGACTCAAAAGGACAAAAAATTCCAGAAGCACAAAAAAGTGCAAAATGGCATGGGAATGAGGAACAAATGAATATTTTTGTTTACCATATGTTACAATCCTATGGTGTCTAAGCTGGAAGTTACTCAAAGACAGAGGTAAAAAAAATGAAACTCGTATCCTTGGCCTTGAAAGAGTTATCTTGACTTTGAAGTCTTAGTTTCCATTTCCTAAATTGGACTATCATCAATGATTAAAAGTACATATATTTGCCATTGGGGAAATCTATACATCTGGAAGAATTCAACATGTTGGTTTTTATTGTTAAACAGTCTGCTACTTAAGGAAAAATTACACTAGAGATCTGGGTTCACCAGGTAGTCGCCAATTGTTGCAGCTACAACGTTTTCCCAAATTTCTAGAAATTTTGGACCCTCCTTTTAAATTTTGTCTTGCTTAGATTTGTTGAAATTGCTTAACTCTGCTGCGAGTTTGATCTTTGGAGGTTGATTGTTGAATGAATATCTTTGTCTACTGATGCTATTAATTTGAACTTGAGTTTTGACTTATGGATGATTTCTTTCTTTTTCGCTGTCAAAAGTTGTTTGAACTATGAATTAGGGCCGTAGTCATCTACGTAGCCACCGTTGCGGAATCTCAATAACGAATGGCCCGATCCAAAGCCTTGTTGTTCGCCAATGTGTTTTTCGTTTTATATTTATATCGGTGTTTTTTGTCTCATCACCGTCAGAGCATGATTCCTTTGTATGGCTGTCGTTTCAGATGGTAGATTGCGAGCACTCTGATGGAATCCATTATTTTTGCCGATTTCACAGTTTCCTTTTGAAATGATTTTACTCTTTTTGCTATTGGAACTGTGTTGGACTTTTGGTCAAGGAATTAGTCTTTGTTTGTTTCGATCGCCGATGGTTTCATGTTTCACGGAAGCCGTAGTCTATTTGTGTTCCACTGTTGTTGCTCTAGAGCGGACTAACCATCTGCCATATAGCTTTTCCTTTCGCCGATATTTTGTTCTGATTTTCACCAATGTTTCGCTTGATTTTCGCCGACGGTTTGTTCTAGTTTTCTTCGATTTTGACTGGTCTGCGGAAATTTTGGTCCATATAACTTCCGTCGTTGTGGCTCTTTAGCGTAATAGTCATCCGATGCTCTAGCGATTTCGAGGTCCTATGTTGCGAAGTTAGTGTTTTATTTCGTCGTTTTTATTGTGCCGCGAAACTCTCAGTCCATCCGTCGCCCGCCGTTACAGCTCATTAGTAGGTTAACCGCCTGATGCTCTAGTTATTCTGCTGTCTGATAGAAGTTTTTTCCCGCTGACATTTTTCAACCAAGGTCTATATATATGGGACGGTTATTATTTTATTGTTTATCTTTGAGAACTCATTCTTACTCTGTCCCTATCTGTCGAACTGTGAAGTCGTGCCTAATTGTTGGGATCTCGTTTGTGGGTGGCATCTCCATGGAGCTTTTGGATTTCCCTTGTCGACTGCACAGCTCGTCTGCCAGGTAGGCCAACCATGGTTTTACCCTTCTTTTGAGTTTATGAGTTGGTTTTGGAACTAGGGTTTTGTCCTCTGGTTATGCTTTCCTGTCATTGGGTAGATGGTCGTATATGTCTAGGTTTGTATCCTCTAGGCGTATTGTGTGGTTCATTTTGACAGTTTCATAGGTGGGGGGTTTTCTTTTCTTGAGTTGTTTTGGAAGGCGTTATGGGGGTTCGAACCTAGTCCGAATGTTTAGGAAGTTGGTGCAGACAAGCGTTACGCTGTCTGCACCGGTTTTTCTAGGTTTGCTTATGGCCATCTGGGGAAGGGAGGTTTCAGTTCTTTTCATCATAGGCATTTACCCTCCTTTTGTTTGGGACGCCGGAGGGTTTGAGCTTCGATTATTTTGGTTGCCCTCATGTTTTAGATAGGGTCACATTATCGAAGATGAGCCTCATTGATGGGATTTTTGCTTGAGCGAAGAGTTAGAATGCATTCCACTGCAAATTGACGCATTTGTTATCAAGATTATTTTCGTTGGACAGATATAGAATTTTACAGACTTAGGATTTTTTAGGCATAGCTTGTAGAAGCTTTTGTTTGTTATTCTCAATTTTGCTTTTAGCTTAGCTATTGAAATATGGAAGAGGTAAAGGTTACCATTTTTCTTCATTCTTAGAACATTGAATGAAAGCTCAAATAGCCTAAAAGCATGTTTGGTTTATGATAGGGAAACTTCTTCAAAGGAGATATGTTGAAAAGACAGAAAAATAAGGCTCATGTTGCTGAGGAGGAACCTGATGTGAAAATTATTATGAAGGTTGAATATATTTATGAAGATATTAAAGCTACCACAGGGGTAGAGACTGACTACAAATGGGGCGAGATATATCGAATGATTTCAAACCAAGAATGCCTGATGCAGGGTTTGAAGAACTAACCATATATGCCAACATTGAAAAATATGCCCTAATGAAGATAGCTACTAGACCTGAACTGTTCCCATGCTCTGAAGTAATCGGATGGATTTTGCCTAGGGCAGATGTGACAACTATGATTCTGGCCAATACTGCCAAACAGGGCTATGCTGCTTACGGTCCTGTTTATGTCTCATTAGCATATCACTTACCTCCAGCCCATGTTTACCTAACTGAAGATTGGTTGAAAGAAATTAACTTAGACCTGGTTGAAACAGTAAAGAGGATGATGATACCTAGTAAGAACATTCGAACCAGGACATCGGGGGAGTATGACATAGCCACTCTTAGAACCCTTTATAGGTTTATAGCATTAATGCTAAACAAGGTTTTTGGGAGAGCCCATGGTAAGAGTTTCAAGTTGGGTTGGGTTCCCATTATTTTCTATGTAGCCACCCAGGGGACTATATTCAACTGGGTGAACATTGTGTCCAACACTCTCTCAGCTTGCATTTCTTCAGCTCTAGGAGGGGTGTCTCAGAAGAAGTCTAAGTTCTATAGGAGCTCCATATTGATAGACTGTATACTATGCACCCAGCCATTTCCATCCCTAAGGTGCATGCGGGACAGGGACAAAACCCCTATGTACACAGCCTACAAGATGTTGTGGGCACACAAATATTACAGCCATTATAAAGAAATTTGTGAACATTTTATTATGCCTTTATATACTTTGATCTTCCTAGAAAAATGCAATCGTATGTCTGAGGAGGCATTTAAATTCATCGAGGAGTATGCAAATTATTATTTGACTGAGGAGGGGATGTACATTAGGATGTATGGTTGCTCTAGGGCACCTTCCTTGCTCCCCAAGTATGCCACTGATTTTGTGGTGCATAAAGAAGCAGTCAGGCAGGTTTACCTAGATGGTGTAGGGAGTTTTTTGTTTGAACACAAGAAGGCAGCTTATCCTCCCATACCTTTCAGGTTGTGAAGCTATAAATTTTCAAAGGTTAAACTAACTGCTAAGTTTGTACAAGAATTGGAGCACTTTCACTTTGGGGAGATGAACTTCCACAGAAATGATTCCCAAAAGAAAGTTGCAGAACATTGCAAGGAGGCAAATGTTCACTTTGAATATACAAATTACTGGAACAAAGATGGAGAAATTTTTAGGAATGCAAGGAACATGACTGCATTGAAGAGAAGATTCAAACAGAAGATCACCACTAAAGGTGGTAAGGGCCAAACTGAATAGAAGAAAGCTGATGAAGAGGAGGCCAGGAAAAGAGAAGAGGATGCTAGGAGGCTAGCACAGGAGGCTGAGAGTTGGCTCAAAAGTGAATAAGAATAAAGGAAGAAAGTTGAACAAGAAGTAGCAAATAATGTAGAGGAAGCTGCAAAGAAGGAAGAAGAAAGAAAGAAGAAAGAAGATGAAGAGCTGAAGAAGAAAGGAGCTAAAAGTATGAAGCTAACAGGATCCACAATAGACCAACAAACTTCTGACCCAGCAGACATTCAAGAAGTACAGGATCAAGATTGTCCTGACTCTCAGGTGCCTGCTGCAACTTCTGAAAGCAATATAGGGCAAGTTGTTTTTTTTGAATTGAGTCTAATGCCTTTTGAGCAGAAGAAAGGAGAAGAAGTCCCAGATTTTAGCACCATTTTTTATGACAAAGAAAAGAAGAGGATTGTAAAAAGGACTAAGAAGAAGGTTGAAACAGGTGGACAATCAAGGATGATGGTCACTGATAAAACCTTAGTGCATGTGACAAATAAAGATCCAAGACTGATAGCTAGAGCTGGAGCAGCATTAATCCACGTCACTGAAGACAATGTGGATCAACTAATGACAGACATTGAGCAATCAAGGAAAAATGCAGCTCAATTAACGGACACCCTGAGAAAGGAGAGGGATGAAGGCAACAGATTAAAGAGAAAATTTGAAGACATGGAAAATGAAGTGATATACTTCAAAAGCAAAACTTCAGTCTCTCCAAGCAAACAAGATGACTATGGAAGTTTCCATTGAAAGGACAGGAAGAGATGCTTAGAATAACCTAGCAGAATTGCTGAGGTTACAGCAAGAATATCAGGAGCTAAGGATAGAAAGGGATGGACTCAAAACACCATATGAAAATCTTAAGGCAAAAAAAGACTAGCTGCAAAGCCAAGTTGCATTAGAGGAAATTTTAACTCAAAAAGGGCCTCTTAAAAAAAATTAATAAAATAATATTTGTTAATTTTGGAGGAAGAAAAGAAAAAAACTACTTTTTTGTTTGTATTTTCGACATATCTCCCCATGCTTTTACTCAAATTTCGATCAAGAGATCTGGTTGGATGCAGAATTAAATTCTGCATCCAACGAGTACCCACTCGGCATACTTTTGAGAGACCCTGCTACCCCAAAAACAAGAAATACTTGAAAAATGTGATGATGACATCATCATCACATTCTTTTCCGGTATTTCTTGTTTTTGGGGTAGCGGGGTCCATCAAAAGTATGCCGAGTGGGTACTCGTTGGATGCGGAATTTAATTCTCCATCCAATAAGCTCTCCCGATTGAAATTTGTGTAAAAACACAGGGAGATATGTTGAAAATACAAAAACAAAAAGTAGTTTTTTATGATACATATCCCCAAATTTATATTAAAAAAGTGTTTAAGACTTATACGGTATTTCAAATTTAAAGAAATTTCATTGGCTAACACATGATGACATGGTATTTGAGTTAAAGTTAAAAGGCCCATTTTGAGTTGAAATTTCCTCTAATAGGGAGTTGGAAACACAAAGAGATACCATGGAGGAGAAAGAAAAGCAATTCCAGGTGGTGCAAGCTACAGATTTTGAAGGACAAATTGCTTCATTAACAGCATCATTGAAAGAGGCCAGTGAACAGCAAACTGATATTCATCCTCTTAAAGAGAATGTCCTAGCCCAAAGAAGAAGAATGCACCAGTTGCAGGTGTCTATTGAAGAAGAAAGATGCAAAATCTTGCAGGTAGATAACAGATTGGAGGAAATTTTGGAGACTACCTCGTATTTTGTAGATAGGTCTCAAGACATTTTGGAAGTCCTGATTGGAAGGATAGGAAGGATGGAAGCCAATGAAGAAATTCCTGCAGATTTAGCAGCCAAAGATCAAGAAAGCTTAAAGCAGGACTATGATTTGTTAGAGTTTGCAAGAAATATAGCAGAAGAGTTTAAAAAGGCTGTGAAGAAAATAAGAGGAGCTTGTACTGAATATTGTAGAAGGGTGTTGATCACCTACAACATATGCCAAGTTGCTGCTGAACAAAGATTAGATGCATTACCAGAGCATGAGTTGTTCAGAGAAATGCTACAGAGCAGATATTAGGAGGATGAGCAAAGGATTCAGCAAGTCAAGGTCCTGGATGAGCAGATCTTGAAGAATGAAGTAGCTCATTTAGCAATCAGTGTTCAGTTACTTGAGGATCAGTTATGCTTAAGCTCAGCAAGAATTGAAGTGGTTAAAAATCAAGCTGCAAAGTTTAAGATCAACATTCGTTTTCTGGAGCTTTCAGAATTTGAGAGCATAGTAGCGGAGGCCCAAGCATAGAAAAAGTTCTTAAATGATCAAGCGGGGCCCTCCACTTAGAAGTGCTTTATTAATTTTTTTTTTAAATGCAATATATTGTAAAATGTATGAGCACTTACTATAGGACAAATTTTGGGAGTTGAAACATTGGGGAAGCTCAAGAGTCATTTGGGGCAACCCAAAAGTTTTGCTTTTTGTATAAGTATAGGAGAATTTGATAAGGGAAAGGACTTTTTCCCAGTTAGACTTGTGAGAACATGTTGTAAGAGGAACTATTTCGTTTTGCAATAGATAATTACAATTTTGCCTGTTGGAGAAAGCTTTGGTGGAATGTTCAAATGCTGTGCAATGGATGTTGTTGAAGGGGAACTATTTCATTTTCAGTTTTTGTCCATTAACTGTGAGATCGTTCTAACTTGTTGAACCTATGTTCTTGTATGAATGCTCTCTAGATTATTTTATGAAATTGCCACTATGAGTAATGAATGATTTTCATAAACAATGAGCTATGTTATTGTTCATCTATATATTCATGTTTATGTGTTTTGAAATAAAGAACAGCTACCTGTTATTTTTCTTAATGCATGAACAGTAATACATTACTCATTAAATGATAATCTCGCTCCCTAGGGATAGTTTAGGTAGTTAGTTTTAATTTATTATTGTGTGTGATTTAGATGCGAGAGAGTTTAAGACGAGAGGTAAGAACCTACGCATCACATTGTGACCGCTCCTCGTATTCTCTATCAATCTGCATTTTAGGTAGGCACTTGCATCTCATACTTAAAACTATAAAAAACACAAAAATATACACGGTGGACCGGGCCGCAACCGGTAAAACCTTTTATTTTTTTTACCTGACCTACGGTAGCCGGACCGCAAACCAGATGCATTCCCCATACCAAATAGTAACAGGCTAGTTGGGAATGTTTACTGGGGAGAATCCCTTGTTGTTGACGCCTGTGATTTTCCAGGCCTCAACAGGACACAACGAATATGTTTAAAGAATTTGCTAGACAAGAAGAAGTTGATAATAGTCAACAAAGCACAGTTAAATGATTAATACGTTTAGTACAAGATGATAAAGCGATATCTCAATTCATTGAATTATTGTATAATATGAAGCATAATAATACATACATAAAAACAAATAAAAAACATATGCAGTTTAAGCCAAAAGGACAAAAGTGATGCCGACCCACTTGTCGACCTAGAAATCGAAGGATACCATGTTCGACAAGTTGTACTTGACTTCAGCTCACAAGTAAATATTATGACTCATGACACTTGGGAACAGTTGGGTAGAACTCGACTATATGAGTCAAGAATATACCTCAAATAAGTCGACCAAGGTTTGATCGAACCTATCGAAGTTTGGAGAAATGTCGACACGACAATAAAAAGAATATCGACCAAAGTCGACTTTGAAATTATTGACCCTAAGGAAGGATCCAGTTCCTTCCTAGCTTTAGTAGGCAGGCCATGGGGAAGAAAAATGAAAGCATCAATATCTTTAGATAAAGAAAGGATACAACTAAAAGGGAATGGACAGAAATTTATAGTACCTCTCCATCCATCCCAAGGAGAACCTTGGATAAAACCTATTGATGAAGAAATCGACATCTGACAATTATATGAAATACAAAATAACGAAGACTACACAGAACCCAATGTCTACGACGAGCTTCACTTAGGAAATCAATATTCAATAGGATACAACTCAGATGCAGAATTATATGATTGGGAATTTGAAAACTACAAGACATAAGCAAGAGGTTGCTGGACCATTCAAACAGTGCAGAAGAAGCCATTCCAACAATGTTTCTTAGTTTCCATCATCCCAAAAATATTTTTAAAAAAAAGAAAGGAATACCCTACTTTAAAACCAACAAATATAAGTATCAGACAAAACCCAAGATTCAAAGAAAGAGAATCACCAGTTATGCATGTAGAACAAGTATCTAAAAACATTGGTGAACATGGCCGATTACAAAGCTTAGTATAAACCTTCACAAGACAAGCTGCTAGATGGTGGGATACCCATCAATCAAGATTGTAGACATGGACAATAGCTTTGACTTACTTTATAGAAAGATTAGGAGGAAATAGGCTAACCAAACAAGCACAAATACCTATGTTCATCCAGGGGAAGGACCCAGAACAACACATAAGAACATGCGAAAAAGAGTGGAAAAGACTTGGGTATAAAGACGAACGTCCATGGACACACATGTTTCCATCGACGCTATCCGAATTACCAAACAAATGCTACAAAATGGAAGAATCACAGGGTGAAACATTTCAATGGCATGAACTTAGAGAGAACTTCATCAAAGACTTCAGCTTTATAGCACAAAACGAAAAGTTAGTCGAAACTACAAAACAAATCAAAGCGTTTATAGAACCGACCGGGAACAACACCCTAACACAAAATTATGATCGACCAACAATAACATGTAATAACATACAAACCAAGACAATACCACAGTCAACAAGACTACAAATGGAAAACAAAAGTCCAGAAGGGAAAATCTTTTGATGGAAATCATACCATTCAGAAACAACAAAACCAATTCACATAGTACGTAAAGTTGAGACAAACGACAAAGAAGATACCGACCGAATGACTGTAGCAGACTATCCTTCTACATTTTCACAATTTAAAGAAGGGAGCTGACCAATCAATGAATCCAAAGCACCAGAATGGTTAGATGCCAAAGTGAAAACTAAAGAATTTAACATATCAAACGACGATCGACCAAAAATGGCAAAAATTGGCGATTACTAGAGTGAAGAACAAAAAACTGAAATAGTAAACTTAATAAAAGAATTCCAAGATGTATTCACTAGAGACTACAAAGATCTCAAAGGTCTAGTCCATGAAATGGGCGAAATGAAGATCGACATTAAACCTGATGCCCAACCTGTAAAGAAGAGGCCATATAAATTAGCTCATAAATACAAAGAGATAGTCAAGAAAGAGATTGATAATATGCTTGCAGTGGGAATTATCTACCCTATTGACCAATCGGAATGGGCAAGTCCAATGGTTGTACAACCAAAGAAACATGACCTGACAAAGCTAAGGATCTGTGTCGAATTCATAGAATTAAACAAAGTCACCTTAATAGACCCATTCCCAACACCCTATGCAGATGGAATCCTAAATGTAGTCGCATGACATGAATGCTACTCATTTACAGATGGATTCTCAGGTTACAACCAAGTACCAATAGCCAAAGAAGACAAGAAAAAGACAACATTCGTATGTGAATTCGACTCATTTGCCTACAGAGTTATGCCTTTTGGTCTAAAAAATGCACCTGCAGTATTTTCGAGAATTGTGGTCAAAACATTTCAAGAATATATCTACAAAACAATGGCAGTATATTTCAATGATTGGAAAATATACTCTATGTTGAAAGATCACTGCAAATGTCTAAGGCTCATGTTGGAACGATGCCAACAAATCCAGCTATCTCGGAGCATAAGGAAATGCATATTCCTAAGTCCTATAGGGATACTATTAGGACACATTGTATGCAAAGAAGGCATCAAGGCCGACTATGCAAAAATAAAAATTATCCTCGACTTAAAACCAACAGTGAACCCAAAACAAGTCAAGGTACTACTTGGTCATACTGGAAATTTATGAGATACTATTCAGATATGACCTATCCATTGGAAGAACTGTTAAGAGAAGATCAGGAGTTCGACTGGACAGATGAATGTAACATATCATTTGAAACACTAAAAAGGAAGCTAGTCAAGGCACCCATCCTAAGGTTCTTGAATTGGTCGATCAAATTTCATGTACACATCGACGCATTAGGCCTAGCAATAGGAGTGATCTTAACACAACCAGGGGACGATGGAATGGATTACCCCATAGTTTACAGCAACAAAAAACTAAATAAGGCAAAAAGAAACTATTCGACAACATAGAGAGAAGCATTAGGAATGGTTTTTGCACTACAGAAGTATCGACATTTCCTACTAGCCAACCCTTTCATCTTTTATACCAACCACCAAGCATTAAAATACTTTGTAAACAAACCCTTACACCATGGGAGAATTTGTCGATGGCTACTACTATTCCAAGAATTCGAATTTGAAGTCGTTGTTAGACCAGGAAAATTAAATGCCAGAGCCAACCACTTGTCGTGAATCGACACAAGAGAGGAGCGGACAGGAGTTGAAGACGACCTATCAGATGCACACTTATTTCGAATAGAAGTAGTCCCAGTATAATTAGAGGAAATAGCTCAATTCTTAGAAAGTGGTCAAGCACCAGAGGGCATGAGCACGAAAAAGAAACAAACCTTAGCTATGAAAGCTGCACCATATAGCCTCATAAATGGATTTTTATATATAATGGGCCTAGATGACATCCTCAGACGATGCGTATTAGAACATGAAAGAGATAATATCATGTACAAAGCACACTATGGATCGGTGGGAGGACATTTTCAAGCAGATACAACTACCAAGAAAATCCAATAGTCATGGCTATGGTGGCCGACACTATACCAGGATTGTAAAAAGTTTGTGAGCCAATGCAACAGATGTCAACGATTGGGTCAACCTCTGCCTAGTACAGAAATGCCCTTGATATTAGTAAACTAAATTTTGACATTTGAAATTTGGGCCATCGACTTCATAGGACCATTCCCAATACCAACAAAAAGAACAGGTGCAAGATACATAATGACCGTAGTAGAATATGTAATTAAGTGGGTAGAAGCAAAACCTATTGACTCATGTTCCAGTGAGATAGCTGCTAAATTTATCTATAAAAATATAATTACCAGATTTGGATGCCCAATAACCCTAATTAGTGACAAAGGTTCACAATTTATTAACAAAACCATCAAAGCACTAACAAACCAGTTCAAAATTGACCACCAACGTAGTACAACTTATCACCCTTAGTCGATTGGAGCAATCGAGGCATTCAGCAAAACATTAACAAGGGGCCTAACAAAAATCTGCAACAGCGACAAAGATGATTGGGACAAAAAGATACCTGCAGTACTATGGGCTTACAGAACAACATATAAGTGTTCGACCGACCAAACACCATTTCGACTAGTCTATGGCCAAGAAGCAGTTGTTTCATTACATTTTCGACAACAAACACCTATCATAGCAGATATTTTACACGTCGATGTTGAAGAAGGTAGGAAGGGTCGACTGATACAATTAAGCAAGTTAGAAGAACATTGACTGCTGACTTTGCAACATCAAGCAATCCAAAAAAAGCAGCAGAAGCCTTGGCATGATCGAAATATCAAAAACAAAAAATCGGCAGTAGGGGACATCACCTTACTATACAACAGTCGAGTAAAAGGAAAACCCAAAAAGTTACATACATAATGGATGGGACCTTACGTTGTTGAAGAGATTCATGCCAACAGATCAATCTGACTAAGGACATTACTAGGCATAATATTTCGGAAATTTGTTAATGGTGCCCAACTAAAACGATAAAAAAATTAAACCAAGTTCTAAAGAAAAAAAGACATAAATATAACGACCATAACTATCAGACAAAACTATAAAATCTAAAAAAAATCCTAAAACAGAACCAACACCCATAACCCAGGATGACAGGAAACTTTGAAAGATATAATAACCAGCACTTTGACAACCGACACCAAACCCATTGCCATACTGCCATCGACTGCTCGCATGATCGAAATCGACCAATGACCCCAAAGGTCAAATCACGCCTTCATGACTACCGTTAGAAGGAGCACCAAAATCAAATCACAATTAACACAAACTCCAGAGACCATGTTGTACCATCACTTCCGCCATTAATACATCCATCGACAGAAACGTTGCCCCTTCCACCTATAAATATCGGGCCAGAAAAGGATCATTTACCATATTTTGAAGAGATAGAACAATTCAGCAGTTAGAAATTTGAGAGACGAGAACCTGTAAGAAAAGTCGACCAATAGACTGACAAGATGGTCCCAAAGCAAACCAAAGCCGCAGCTGCAAAAATAAAAGAACTACAATCGGCCGAAACCCCATTGATGAGAAGGTTAAAAAATATCAAGAATGCCAAGGTACGGGAAACCTCGTGGTCCAAAACTTGGGTAAAAATCAAAGAATGGGCATACCAGGACAAGAAAATAACACCAGAAGTAGAGAAGATCAACTACAACACCATCATGAGCTACATTAATACACTGTTCATGGCAAGATTTGGAGGAACGAAAGAAACAGTAGTAAAATTTTCATTAGTCAGTATCAAAACGGTAAATTTTACTTCGACCGATCAGTAGAAATTTTTGGAGAAGTAATATACAAACTTACTGGTCTATCAAATCAAGGGGACCCTGTCCCTATTGCTATAAAAGAAGGACTGGTAGAATGACTAACTGGAACACCAAAAGGAAAGAATTCGAAAGGGCTAATGATCAGTTAGATACAAGCCCGGACGCCACAAATCGTAGCCAAAATTATAGCAACAAGACTCACCCCTACAAGTCGAGGGAGTGATCTAAAGCTGGAAATGCTAGAAGCAGTTAACACAATAGAAACTACAAGAAAAATCTACCATTGGGCTCAACATGTTGCAGACATGCTCAAAAGTATCTGTAAAAAATGTCAGGAGTCGGTCGGGATTATAAGGTTCCCATCTCTGATTCTATGGATAGAAATGTACCACTTGTGTCCAGTCGGGGACAAGCAATTCCAGGAACCACACAAGTACCACATGTGGAGGTTCAAGCCATTTTCACATAATGGAACATTGAAAGAATTAGGAAAAGGTAAAGTAATGCTAGAAAACTGGTTCCAAAACCTGAAAATCCAGACGACTAGATGGAGGGTGCCTCAGAACATCCGAAGAAGTCTGCCAAAAATAGCTCATATTCAACTCAATCTAGACCACACAACAATCTGGTACATGCAGGGAGAAAAAGCAACAGCAAAACCTCTTGACTATTACCCAACATTTGAAGACATCTTCTGCGAGCTAGCTCGACAATCTAGTACAAAGTTATCAATACCAGCAAAAGCCAAAGAAATAAATGAAACAATTGAAGAACCATTGACAGACCAAGAAAAAGAGGAGGACTATGAACTCCGATTACATATCAGTACCTTCATGTTGGATGATATACCGGTAGAGGACACCAACAGACTACGAATAACAATTGTACCACCACCGACCCAAAGGGGAGATACACCAATTGAGCAGCATGTAACCAAACTAGCTAAGAAAAGTATCAGTCTGACCAACCAATAGAGGAGAAAAGAATAACTAGAAGACGACATCGAATCAGATGATCCAGAATACGCTATGACAAAAGAAAGCTTAAGGAAAATAGTGAAGGAAGTAGTAGCCTTGAGGAAGAGGAAGGCACTTCAGGAACAGGGGAAAGGGAAGCAAAAGCTCATCATTTCAGAGTCGAAATATGAGGAAGAACTAATGGTGACTACTGTTGATATCATAGAAGATGCAACCAAAAAAAAGTGTTGGTCGAAACACAATTCAGACGGTTCGTCGAAGCAAGAGCAAAGTAAGGTCACTCGAAAAAGGTAAAAAAGTACAACCACTTCAATGGGTGAAAACATTATTGATTTAGTTTCTACACCTCCACCCCCATCTCCAACCTAGATTATAGAGGAAGACAATCCATAGATACCCACCATAAGCCCAATCGACATTTGTAAGAATGCTATGCCGGAGACATTGAAAGAACGGTTTGACCAAGACGATGATTTCTAGGCATATATTGAAAAATTACCTGAACTACTCACCTATGTCCATAGGATTAGCACCAAATGTCCACTGATTGAAGCTAGTGGATCAAGGCAGATCTTCCCTCAACAAACTAGACAAATACCCCAAAAACCAAGATCTGTGGGAATTATCAAGTTGACATTCTTGAGGAACCCTGACAAGACATCTCAAATTGTCACAAGTCACACTTCATCCTTTATCCCTGTCGACATCCCATACCCTCTATTAGCCAATCAGCTAGAAAGAGATGTGGAGGAAGATAACCTGGAAGATATCAACCGGGTGATCGACAACCTATTCTATGACAACCCAGATGATTCACCACCAGAAGTCAAGGATCCAACATCGACTAATAATATCCCTACTACACCAATTACACCCGACCATTCACCATCTCCACCACCACTTCCAAATCCAGAACCTTTACCAAACCCTGAACCATCTGTACCAAATCCTCCAGATACACATCCAGCTACAGATCTCACCCAAGAAAGTCAACCAAGAGTTCCACCAACCATTTAAGATCAGCAACCAGAAAACCAACCACAGGAGAATCCACCACTTGCAGATGCATAGGCACAACAACAGATAGAACAACATAAACACGAGAAAAAAGAGACAGAAAGAAGAAGGAACGCCACAAAGAATCACAGTCGACAATGGTCCACATTAGCCAACTTGGATCGACTACTACAGTCGACGCAACAAAGCTAAGAGACGGAGAGTTGGGACAACTCTTAGAAACTCTGGCCACTAAGCCAAAAACAAGAAGCCAGATCATACACATGTAACTCAACAACAATAAGAATGAACAAGTCGAGTTCTTACCAAAATATAGAAAATTGGTTCAAACAACAATACCAAGACCTCTAGAGGCCAACACCAACAAGCCGCTTGAAAAGGCATATCAGTTATTTGAAAGCATGGTCTCGACCCTACAATCGCATCTTCTAAATACGAAATAAGACCAAAAAGAGGAGACATCCATATTGTTAAGGCAACAATACATAGCATTCTCAGAGGCTCACAGAGTGTTGCAGGACCACATGGAAGAATCTGTCATCACAGAAGAAGTACTCCGTGATTGGCCCACTTACTATGGGCAAGTATTTCAGCAAACCCGACAAACCTGAGAACAAATTCAAGCACTGGAAAGAAGAAAAGGCACCAAAGAAGCACTGAGAAACCAGATATAAGATCAAATTGTATTGGAGATAGCTAAACTATAGAAACTAGAAAAACAAGCACACCAATGGGTACAGCAAGCACTCCCAAGCCTAGAGAAACTAAATACCATCTTCCCACAGATGAAAATACTACTGGAAATAGCAAAAAAAAAAGATCAATTCATGGGACCCGACATGGAAAGCATAGAATACCTTTCCATCCAGGAGAAGATGTCGACCTTATCAAGCATTACAACATTGACCATCGACATCCAGAAAGTATTACAGAGCTGGGCAAAGTTTCAACATCAGCTGGCCATTACAGTAGAAGCAATTGTGGAAATATGCGTGCATAAACGACCAGCCATCCAACTACACAGTCCATGAAGACAAACAATACCAGAAACAACTACCTAAGACAGCACGTTGTTGAAGTACCTCCCATGTGTCTTTGGGACGAAGAAAGATTTTGTTCCTGGGGGAGATGTTGGAGGGACTAGTCAGTGAGCTGACTAGTCAAATAGCCGACTAATTAGAGATTAGGTCGGTCGCGTAAGGTCGTGTCAGTTGACCGAACCGACAAGTAGTTATATGTAACTGTTTGTAAATCATATATATTAGGCTGTTGAGCCAGATGAGAACTCGGTTCAGTTCGATGTATGTATGGACCCTCATGATATAATATAATCTATTATTCTATATCTATGTTCTTGTCTCTTGTGTCTGTTATGTCTATATGATTCAATGTGTATTATTGGTAACCCTCTATGATCTGTGAGATTACAACAATATTCAAACCCAAACCCACTTTAAAAAACTACGGGTGGTTTCACTTTTTACCCCTTTTTTGTTTTACTTTTATCTTTTCTTTTTTAACTTTTTTTTCTTTTTCATTTTTCACGTTTTTTTTTTAGGACAACCTTCAATATTTTAGGGAAACCCTAAAACTAAATTTACACTAAGTGTAAATAATGGCCAAGGGTTGTATAGCTCTGATACCAATGTAATATCTGTAAAAAACCATTTTATTGTAAATTCTCAAACTTATATATCTGGATATTCTCAATGATTACTAAGTTGAATAATCAACCAATGGAAAATAATTCCATATTGAAAATAGAAAATAACTATTAAAGATGAATGATGATGAAAGATTACAAAGTGAGTGCCTTATATATATTAATTGTAAAGGCACTTTGGATAGTATCCATGAAAGGATGTGTTATTTTAGAATAGTTTACTAATAACTATTTATTAATTATTAATTATTAATATCCATATATATTAATATTAATAACTAATATTGATATTTAATAGTTATTATTAATTATATAATAGTTATTTAGTGATTATTTATTATATATATTTTTTTCATTACAAGCGTTATGGGCATACTGCACGACTTGTAAAAAATTGACATGCCACACTCCATTTTGCTTGGTGTATGGAGAGGAAGCTGAGATTCCAATGGAGTATATTATACCGACTCTAAGAATCGTTGCGATCATAAGATGAAAGATGTTGATGTTGTCGATGAGAGATTGTTGCAACTTGTGTGATGGAAGAAGAACGTTTTGTCGCATGATATCATCAAAACATTGAAAAAGAAATATAGAAGGTATGGCATGATCGACACATTAAGAACAAGTAGTTTCATGTTGGAGCACTTGTTCTTATGTATGACAGCAAATTCTTCAAGCATCTGGGCAAGGTAAAAACACATTGGTTAGGACAGTATGTTATCATTCATTTCACTGATGGAGGCACAGTGCAGTTGCAAAAGTTGGATGGAACACTAGTTAGAGGACTGATAAATGGAAGTCAATTGAAGCTCTATCACGATAGTCGTAACTTGGTCACATAAAAACAAAAAAAAAGAGAAAAAGAGAAATAGTTTGAACCTTTTTATGCATTTGTTGGTCGTAGATTGCTAGTCTGCTGCAGCAAGAAGAAAAGTATTGCATACTCTTTGTCTTCTGCAAGAAGAAGACTAAAGGCGAAGACACCCCACCTGTCGCAGACAAAATAACTCTATTGAACGAAGGCTATAGGTCGCAAGAAGTGGGACGTTGTTGCAAGTAACCCTAGAATCCTAGAAGTAACAAATGGATGTCATTAATTTGGAAAGCTCGAGAGAATTTGGTGGCATGCTTTTAAGTCACTTATGTCATGATTGCATAATAATGACAATGGCGTCACAGGGGAAAGTGACAGGTTACATAGCGATTTTTGTATGATGATTCAGATAGGTGACCCACGTGACGGGCCGTGTTGTCACCATTCCACTCAATGTCTACATCTATGAAGGTATGACTGATTGAACAGGTAGATAATATTGGCATTGACCCTCTAGCTTCAATTCATTATGTTGCATTTGAATGAGGAATTTCTTCTTGCAACTCTTAGGGCCAAATTAAGTTCTTTTTTTACAGAAGAATGACTACCATGAATCCTAGTGACAATGTAGTCATAGACTCCATCGTTGAAACTATGTTACCTACGTTGATCATGGAAGACACTGTCATACATGTTCTACCGCAATTAGGGATTGGATTGGAAACTGAGCAAGTTCCAGTTATCCCTAAGATAAGGATACGAGCCGACCCACCTGGTCTGTCAATGAAGAAGTATTATGGTTCCCACAAGTGCAAATCTATCTTAACACTATTGATGGAGGATCGAAGAAGCAGAGTCATCCTACACCAAGGTTGTCGACTAAGTATCTCGGAATTGGAAAGCATTGATCAACGATGCTGAGCTCGAAAAAGTCGCAGAGGAACTGTGCACAACTGAGATAAGAGTAACTCAGCTGAATATTGAGATGAAAAATTTACCCTTAGCAGAGAAAATGGCTAAGGCAACAAAAATGAATAAATTGCAACAACAAGTGACGGTGTTGTGCACACAACAAAACTAAAGGGAAGATAAATTCACAGAGTTGTAGTCTAAATCAGAAAAGATTATAGGCATTATTCAGCCTGTACATCAAAGGGTGTGGCGAGTAGTGGAAGCAGCAGGCCTTGTAACATCAAAACACCTCACTTCTAACCTTGTTGAAAATTTGCAGAAGGAAAAAGAAGATGTCAATGAGAGACACAAGAGGTAATGAAAATATTCCAAGATTTTCAAGGTAAATTCGTTACAGATGTAGAAGTTTTTGAATAGCTTTGTGTGGCTTGGGACGAGCCACATCTGAGTGTTGGGGGTCTGTTGTCCCTAGGGAAAGTTAGGTAAAATTCAGTTGGAATTATGCCCCAAGTATGTAAAGAGTTTAGTCGAAGGAAGAAGAAGCTGCGACAAAAGTAGAAGAAGAAGGAAGAAGGAGATGTGACAGAAGCAACCGTGAAAGAAAGAGTAGGGTAGAAGAAGAATATAAGAAAAGAAGCAGTGACAAAGGAAGAAGGGAATCAGACAAGGAAGAAAGATCTAAGGTAGTGAGTAGATATAGAAGAAGAGTTTGTGACAGAAGGAAAAGATGTGACAATATGAGTTGCGATGGAAGAAACCATGTCAGAAGTTGTGCAACGACGCAACGGCTGAGAAACGATAGTTCAGAAAGATCGTGGGTACGAGGTTGGCTAGATTCAGTAGAATTCACACGTATGAAAGAATCTTTGTAATTTGGGTCGTTAGTGCCTATTGACATGTGTCACTAGAATAAGAATGACAACTTGTTAGCTAATTGAATGAAGTTGACTGAGAGTGACATGTAAGAGTCTATAAGAAGGAAAAAAACAGGTTGTGTGTAGGTTGGACTGGGTTATCTTATGTTGCTTTGGGTTGTTTCTTACGTCATTATAGCTAGTCGATTAGTTGTTTGGTGAAGAGTCGAAGAGATCCGCAGTTGAGTGCATAGAGGTGTAGAAGAAGTTGAGTTGATCAAGGCTGTGTGCGAATCAACTGTAGAGTTGAATAATTTAGAGTCTTAGAGTTATAGAAGAGGTTGAGTCAATCTAGGTTGTGTGCGTATCAACAGTAGAGTCAAGTAGGAGAATATTGAGCCACAGAATACCAAAGAGCATGAGAGGAGATAGAATCCTATATAGATAAGAGAAGAAGATCTAGAATATATTCTGCAGCTAAGTGCATAGACCAAAGGTTCCATATATTTCCCATGCCAGAAGGAAGGGCACCTTTATGGTTTTTCCTAAATGCATTTCCACATTAGATACTGTGTCAAATGTATAAATGAGAAATGTGTTTATGTCGCATGAATAGGTGTTAATATATATGAATGTATATGACGAATGTGCTTAAGTCACAGGAATGTATATTGTGATTAAGTGTTTAAGTATTTTCTTATGAATGAGTTTTCGAATGCATGAGTCACACTATTGATAGATAACATGTGTGTTAAGCATGCATTGTTGTTATAATCACTGTGACAGATAGGTTAAGTAGTGTCTTATCCGCACACAATTAGATTAAGTAATACACCCATCGGTTTCCATTGAGAAAGCTGGTAAGGTAACAAAGGAGAATAACCCCCACCCAACTGTGGAAACCTGGTTCTAGAAGTTATCCATAAGAGATATCTTGGGTGAGACTACATCTGTATTGCAGGTGTTGTCAACTGAGCTTTTCTTTGTCAGGTCGATATCTTAGGCTTTGTTGTGCATAGCGGAAGGTCTAAACCTAGGTCGAAGGGAGACAGAATGCCAACAATGGTGTTTGGCACATAGGGTTTTCTCAAAGGTGTTAATAGATGCTTGCTCCATATTTCTATTTGATCTGTGAGAGGATGAGGGTTTTCTACGAGGTTAACAGCCGCTCAGCTACCCATTATCATGTTCAAGTTTCAAACCTAATCACTGACTTGGATTATCTGTAGTTTTCTAAGCTTTGGGAATTGTTTCACTTTGTCTCAGCAAGCTCAACCAACTAGCCATCACTGACCCAAATGAAGATAACCACTGAATATGTTTTAAAAAATATTGATACAACAAGTGGTAAGCATTCTCATGTCTTCTTTTTTATCAATATTATTTTTGTTTATCAATTCATTTCCTTTTGTGATTGATATCTATTGTAATAGTCACTTGCTGTGAAGTGAAATGTACGTTCTTATGATATATTCAACCCTACTATAGACCCATGCACTAGAGGCTCCACCGATGGTATACCCATAAACTATGAAAATGGTGAGTAAGCCAACTTACAACGAAGGTAAGATGGTGGAATTTTGCGTTTGTGATGGAATACAAATAAGAAACTATTGTAAGCAGAAAAACAAGCCTAAATGAAGATATTTTTACTGATTGCAAATATGTTGTGGAAGGAACTAGATATCCTAATTCTGTAAGCATTACTATGATTGCAAAGCTTGAAAACGATATTCAACTAATGAATTATATGGTACGAATAGAATCTTTGCAAATTCAATGTACTACAACTGGTGTGTTGTTGCTAATGAGAAGGACTATGTTATATAGGAATAAAATGCATGAAACAATAGAAATAACGTGATTTAATTTTAGATATTCTTAAATAGTGAATGTACACTCACACAATAGCTGGCTACATTATTATTATTTGTATATTTTGATCACATGTGGGTATCGGTAGCTTTGGTAAGTTATGTTGATCGGGTATCTATTGGTAGCATTCTTGGGTGAGTGGAGAGGAGTTGTGATAGTCAACTTGAGTTACTACTCAGCAAGAAAAGTTATTTTCTTTACTTTTGGATTTGTGACATAATACCTTTGTGAAACCCAACCTTTTCTTCAATGAGTTAACTTTGACCTAAAACTTGCGACATGATTTTACTGCGTCAAGGTTTTACTACGACAGAATTTTATTATGACAAATTTTTACTGCGATAGACTTCACAACAGGACTCAATTTTCACTTTTCGTCTACACACATTTTACAAACTTTTAACTCGACACACTTGTACCTCGAAAGACACCCACTTTACTTCAATGGGATTTTACCGTGACACACTTTTGGTTGTGACCAACTCCCACTTCAACAAGACCACATTTAATGGAACTTTATAAAAGGAGATTTCTTTGTATGTTAACTTATACTATTAAAAAAAAACTTTTCACCACTCTATAACTTGGGATAAACCTTGACACAACTTTCTTGTGACAAGATCACAATATCATATAACCGAAATAATAAATAAGAATTGTGTCGAGCACTCTGAGATTAAAACTTAAACTTTTACACGGTGAAATCTTTGTGGATTATTTATCTCTTTCACAAACGGTAAATGTAAACAATATTCGCACAAGTAATTATGGAGAAGATGTGCAGCATATATAAGACATGCATTCAACCGTAAACTATGGGTTTTATATTATTGCAACATAACAAAAGAACTATGACCGCATTTACATAATTGGAAATTTACTTGGATGTTTCATCTTTTATAGAGCTTGGGCTCTCAACACATTCCAAAAACACGAGCTTGAGCTCTCGAATTCTTAGAGTTTTTCTTCTTCTCATTTCCTTGTTACTTTGTTCCTCTCTCTCTCCACCACACTCTGCACTCTGTTTTTCATTCTTCTTTTTCTACATATACAAATACTAAAATTTTGCTTCTCTTGAAAGCTATTGACTAACATTTAAGACTGTAATTAATTTCTACCTAAAAAATTAACTTCAAAAATACAATTTGGCTTCTTAAATATGGTGAGACGTGAACTCCATAACTTGACATAATGCCTGACAAAAAATTTACTTTTACGGACTCGGATTGATTCGACTGAAATGTGATGCATATCTACTTGTAATTACTATTTCCAACACTCCCCCTTAATTATGAACATGTGGGGAGCTTTAAAAAAAAAATTACAAAATGTTTCAGAGCTTAAACTTGCTCTCTGCATGACAAAATTTACTAAGCAAAACTTGACATTCATAAATAACTTCGTAGATATTGGAAGGTATCTCTTGGAAATGGTTTTGTAAAGAAGTTTGTGAGGTGATCTTCAGACCTTCAAAATTCTAAATAAGTCTATTTGCTGTTCACCAATTCTCTTGTGAACTGATACCTTGTGTCGATGTGCTTGGTTCTCTTATGGAACACACGATTCTTTAACAATGCAATGGCTAAACTATTGTCATGGTAAATAGTTGTTGGTTCTTATTGGTTCTATTAGAGGTCTCTTAACATTCTCCGCATCCAAACAACTTGACATGCAATGCTTGTAGTTGTGACATACTCTGCTTCTACTAAAGACAGAGTTACAATGGGTTGTTTCTTCAAATCCCATGACACAACACCTATACCAAAATGAAATGTGTACCCATATGTGTTTTTCCTGTCATATATGATGCCTCCATTGTCATTGTCATTGTATCCAATGAGTTTGAAATTTTACGAGGTTGAATACATAATGCCAAGGTCCTGTGTGCCACTTACATACCTCAAAATTCTCTTACCTGCTTGCCAATGAGATTCTTTTGGTCACTCCATGAATATTGAGATCAGACTTACTCCATACATGATGTATGGTCTCGCCGTAGTTAAATAAAAAAAATTTACCAACCAACCTTTTAAACAGCGTAGGATCTATAGATTATACATCATCATCCTTGCTCAATTTTAAACATGTTAGTACTGGTGTTCGGGATACCTTGCAATTAGACATATTGAATCTTTTTAAAACTGCGCATGCATACTTTGATTGTGATATAAATATACCACTTTCATATTGATGGACTTCAATGCCCAGGAAAAGCTTCATAATCTCCAAAACAATCATTTCAAATTCACTTTCCATGATTGTTCCAAAATCCTTTATGTCGAAATCACCAGTGAATATTAAATCATTTACATAAAAGAAGAAAATTAACATGTTACCTTCCTCATTAACTTTTGTGTATAGCGTCAGTTCACTTTCACTTCTATGAAATCCATTTTGGGAGAGATAGTGTTGCAGCTGCAACTATTTTCCCAAATTTTTGAAATTTTGGACCCTCCTTTTAATTTTATCTTTCCTAAAATTGTTTGGATCCATGAACTCTGCTTTGTTTTCCCTCCGCTACAAGTTTGGATTGTTTTGAGGTCAACTATTTTCAGACTTTTCGGAAAATTGCTAATGTCTAAAATTGCTTTGGGTTGTGGAATTTGAAGTTTGATTTGAAAATGTTGTCCTTTGATCTGTGATTTCTTTCTTTGATATCAGAAGTCTATTTCTGATTTTCGCCACTGTTTCGGAGGTGAAACAAGATTTTTCATCGCTACCCAGCCGAAAGTCTTTTGGAACTTAACATTTTTTTTAGTTTGGTTGTTCGGAGGTCATTTAAACAATGCATCGGAGCCATATTTCCCTACGGGGCCGTCGTTGCGAAAGCTGAACGATGATTGTTCTGACGGATAGTTTTGACTTTTTCGATGCTGTGATGTTATTATTTTGACTTGCTTTGCGTTGTTAGAGGTTGGTTGAAGTTTGAGTTAGGGTTTTTTTTTATCTTTATGAAGTCACTATTTTGGAGATGAGACAATCTTTTTAGACCACTGCACAACCCTAAGATTTTTCGAACACTTAACATTTTCATGATGTTTTGCGCCATATCGAAAAGTTTATGACTTTGATCAAAGGCTATAGTCTAATTGCTTTCCGCCATTGCAGCTCCTGAGCGAACTAAATGTCCGCCATATGACTACTCTACTCGCCGATGTTTTGTTACAGTTTTCACCGATATGTTTATTTGCCATGGAGCCCATATTCTTTTCATCTTTCACCATTGTGGCTGCGTATCGCACTAACCACCCGACGTTTATGTCGTCCCGTTCGTCGACAAGGGGTTTTTTCACCTGATGCTTTAGTGCTTAGTCTTGCCGATGCCGATAGACCTAATGGTCTCCCAGAACTTGTTGTCTGTCTGAAGCCCACCATCGCAGCTGTTAATTAAACTATCTTGCCGATGCTTTAGTGATTTTTGCCACCGGTGAAGGTTTTTCCCGCCTGTTCTGTATGTGTTTTTTACCCTATTTTATGGGCGGCGGAGGTTTCATTTCCTATCATTTTGAGGTTTTTGCAACGAGAGCGCAGTATAGGGCCTCATTTTTATGATCAATTTTATTGTTAATATGGTTTAGGTTTGTTGAAAAGATGCCGTCCGAATTAAAGATGAATTTTGTTTTAAATTGTAGACGAACTTAGGAGATTCTTCACATTACTGCTGTAAAGATGACATAGCTGAAGGACAAAGTAGAAGGAAGTTGGTTGAAAAGTGATAGGCAGAGATGTTCTGAGATCAACAGGATCTTTAAAAAGACAAATAAAAGTCAAAGCAGAATGGATAGCAACAGAGTCCCAGGCTTGGAAAGGTTCATCAGTTACCAAGCTGGTCTCATTTTATGAAGTACTCATAAGTCATAAATCTAAAATGTAACCTCTGTATGAATCATGAGCACTCACAAATTGACAAAACTGTGAGATTAAAATGGTTTGGGGAGCCCAAAGGTCACCCGGGGGGAGGGGCAACCCAAGGGTTTTGGCTGTTTTCATATAAAGATAGGAAAGTTAGAGGGAATGGGGGATTTTTTCCTGGAGAAACTTATGAGCCATTTGTTGTAAGAGGAACTACTTCGTTTTACAATAATAAATTACAAATTTTGCTTGTTGGAGAAGGTGCTGTGTGGAATGCTCGAATGTGATAAAATGAACAATGTTGAAGGGGAACTATTTCATTTTCAAATGTGTTTCATTAACTGTGAGATAATTCTAACTTTCTGAACCTATGTTCTCATTTGAATGTTCTCTGGTTTATTCTGTGATAATTTCCACTATGAGTAATGGAGGTTTTAACGGTTGATGAGCTATCTTGTCGTGTATATTTTTATTCATGTTTATGTGTTTTGATTCTAATAATAGCTATCTGTAATTTATCTTAACATGTGAACAGTATTACATTACTCATGAATTAATATCTTGCTCCCTAGGGACAGCTTAGTTAGTGTTGTTTTTTCTAGTTGTGTGTAATTTAGATGCAAGAGAGTCTAAGACGAGAGGTAAGAACCTGCACATCACATTGTGACCACTCCTTTCATTTTCAATCAATCTGCATCTTAGATAGGCACTTGCATATCATACTTAAAGTAAAAAAATACAAAAATATATACGGTGGGCGAGGCCGCAACCGGTAAAATCTTTATTTTTGTTACTTGACCTACGGTAGCCGGACCGCAAACTCGACGGATTCCCTACACCAAACAGTCATAGGCTAGTTGGGAACGTTGACTGGGGAGAATCCCTTGCGATTGTTTCCTGCAAATTTCAAGGCCTCAACAAATATGAATCAATGCAACTGTACCAAGCTCTAGAAGCTTCCTTCAAACCATAAAGTGCATTTTCATCCTATATACTTTGTGTTCTTGTCCTAGAACTTCATAGTCTTGTGGTTGTTCCACATACACTTCCTCCTCCAGATAACCATTCAAAAATGTCAATTTAACATCCATTTGATAAACATGCCATTTGTTTTGTGCGACGATGGCCATAATTGTTATGACTGTATCCATGAGTACAACATGTGCAAAAGTGTCATTAATGTCTATGTCGGGTTGCTGTGTGAACCCTCTTGCGACCGTTCTTTCCTTGTACTTCTACACATTTCCATCAACATCTTGCTTGGTCTTGTAAATCCATTTGACACTACTTACATCCTTATCTTTTGGTACATCTACCAACTCGCATGTTTGGTTCTTCTCAATGCATTCTATTTCTTCATCCATGGCCCGTGCCCATATTTCTTCTTTGACAACTTCCTCAAATGTTAGAGGATATTTTATTTGAGAAAATAATGTGAAAACAAATAATGAATTTGGTGTACCAACTTCATATATCTCATGCATACTTCTTGTCTTTATTGTATCTGTCGATGTCGACCGGATCGAGCTGCTTGATGGAATTTTTTGACCTCTTGGTGTGCTTGTCAGCGTAGCTTGAGCTGCGACTTGTGTCGAAGTTGCTTGTGCTGAAACATGTCACAGTGTTCTGGGAGTCAATGGTGCTGCAACATTTTGGATTACATGTGATATTTGAACCACTTCGTCCTTCATGTCATCATGCTTTATAGTTAGTGCAATCTTGACATTCTTCTTGATGGTTCCATCCCATGATTCATTCTCAACAGATTCAACATCGCGACTGATAATTACTTTCCTTGTGACAGGGTCATATAACTTGTATGATTTTTTGTCTTCAGAGTAACCAACAAAATAAATTTATGTCCCTTATTGTCTAGTTTCTTTCTCAACTCCTCTAGAACATGAGCATATGTGACACAACCAAAAACTTTTAAATGAGAAACATTGTGATTCAAACCTGTCCATGCTTCTTGAGGGAATTTGTTCTTCACGGTCTTTGTCGGGCACTGATTCATAATATATACAATAGTTACAACTGCTTCAGCCCAATATTCATTTGACAAATGCTTGGATTCCATCATGATGCACTCCATCTCCATAATGGTTCTGTTCTTTTTCTCTTCAACACTGTTCTCCTGAGGTACATACCGCACAGTGAATTGCTTGTGTATGCCATGGGTCTTACAAACATTTAGGAAGACATTCGAGGCATATTCATTGCTTTTGTCTGTCCTTAAGATTTTTATGATGTATCCACTTTTCTTCTTCACAAGTTCCTTGAACTGTCGAAAACATCCAAATGCATCACATTTATGTTTTAGAAAATATATCCATGTTATTCTTGTGAAATCATTAATAAAAGTAAGAAAATAAATGCAGCTTCCTATGGATGGTGTCTGCATTGGGCCACAAATATCATAGTGCACAATCTCAAGTGTCATGCATGCTTTGTATGACTTTTCGACTGGAAAAGTTTCTCTATGTTGGTTTCCAAAAATGCAGCCTTCAAAAACTCATTCTTGTTTGTTGATTAATGGAAATCCTTTCACCATATTTTTTGTGTGCAGTAGCTTCAGCCCACCAAAATTCAGATATCCAAATATGAAATGCCATAGCGAACACTCATCCTAAACCTATGATTGAAATGTTGTTTGAATTTCAGTGTTGTCCTTTTCTTCCTTTTCATGGTGCTTGTTTGCTTGTTTGCTTTCTATCTTGAATGCATCTCCTGAATTTGTCTTCCCTTTCATGGCTGGAATTATCCTCAAAGAAAACAAGTGACTGCCTGTCATTGGTACTTTTTCTATCAATTGGTTTCTTGGATGTAAGTCTTTAATAACATAATGATTGTCTTCCATGTAGAATCGATAACCTTTATGTTTCAGTTGTTCAATGCTCATCAACTTATGTTTCATACCTTCGACAGAATAGACATTAGGCATAGTCGTTTCCCCCCCTATTTGGTTAGAATCCAACAATTCCTTTTCCCAAAACAGTGACTTGGATATTATTTCCAAGTGTGACATCAATTTAAATTGATTTATCTAGACTGGAAAACACATTTAAATTACCAGTCATGTGATTGCTACAACCTGAATCGAAATCCCACATGTCACATGGACTTTCTTGGACAACATTGCATTCAACTCGAGATGCATATGCCAAAAATATTGTGTTGGTCTAAGTGCTAGTGTTGCTCGATTTGTTTTGACCTTGCTTTCCTTGGCCATACTACTTCTTCCTGCATTCATATGAAAAATGTCCAAATTCTTGCAATAATGACATTGTATTTTTTATTTATCAAACCTGTGACCACTTGGCGGATTGGGGTTCTAATTTTGTCCTCTACCAACGACATTTGTAGGACTGTTGTTGTGTCCTCCTAGAAAAACTTCTTCCTTTTCCTCTAGAATTATATCTCCCTTTTCCTCTTGCATGGCTTATAGACGACTGTGTTGCAAATGCACCTCCTAATGATGTATGTGATCTACTGATTCTATGTTAATGATTGATGAGTGGGGATTGTAACTCATCAATGGTAAACTGGGACAAGTCTTTGACTTCTTCCAAGGTCACGACCAAGGATTCAAATTTTAGAGGAATACTTCTAAGAATTTTTTTAACAATCCTTCTGTCTTCTATATTTTCTCCATGATATTTTAGTTGATTTATCAGAATAATGACTCTAGTGTAAAATAATTCCACTGACTATGTATCTTTCATTAACAGAGATTCAAAATCTCTTCTAAGTCTATATGCAATTTAGAAGTCTTTACCTTGTCCAAGCCTTGATAGGCGGTTTCTAATGTGTTCCATGCCTCATTAGTTGTCTTTGTTGTTTCTACTCTTGGGAGTATGCTTTCGTGCATGGTGTGATGTATGCAGAACAAAGTCTTTCCATCTTTCTTCCTTTGTTCCCTCAAGGCATCATTCCCAGTTTGTGTGAGATTATTATATGCCAACTAATATGTTGGTTTTGTATAGTCATTTTGGACTATCTCATGTACATATTAACCTATGAACAAGGCATTCATTCTTAGAGACCAATACTCATAATTCTTTCCCGAGAACATCGAAGTTTGTAAACTTGACTTTTTTCCCTTCTTAAGAGAAGGTTTCTTTCCTAACCTGCTCTGGTACCAAATCTTGAGAGAGTCAAGAGGACCTACAATAGTCAACTTGAGTTACTATGCAGTAAGAAATTTATTTTCTTTACATTTGGGGTTGCGACACACTACCTTTGGGAAACCAAACCTGTTTCTTTGATGGGTTAACTTTGATTGAAATACATGTGACAGGATTTTACTTTGGGAAATCCCATATTTTTCTTTGATGGGTAAACTTTGACCGAAATACTCGCGACATGATTTTACTGCGACAGGGATTTACTACAAAGGAATTTTACTGCGATAGACTTTTATTTCCACAAACTTTTATTGTGACAGACTTCACTACGACAGGACTCAATTTTCACTTTTAGACACACATTTTATTGACTTTTAACCCGACACACATTTACCTCCACAGACACCCACTTGACTTTGATGGGCTTTTGCCACAACAAACTTTTGGTTGCGACCAACTCCCACTTTAACAGAACCACATTTAACATAATTTTATAAAAGGAGATTTCTTTGTCTATTAACTTATATCACAATATCATATAACCAAAATATTAAATAAGACTTGTGTCGAGCACTCTGAGATTAAAACTTAAACTTTTACATAGTGAAATATTTGTGGAATCTTTATGTGTTCCACAAATGGTAAATATAAATAACATTCACACAATTAATTATGGAGAAAATGTGTGGCATAAATAAGACATGCATTAGACCATAAACTATGGTTAAATATATATTATCATGACATAACAAAAGAACCATGGCAACATTTACATACATGGAAATTTACTTGGATGTTTCACCTTTTACAGAACTTGGGCTCTCAACACATTCCAAAACACAGGCTTGAGCTCTAGAACTCTTAGAGTTTTTCTTCTTCTCCTTTTCTTCGTACTATGTTCTTCTCTCTCCACCACACTTCACACTATGTTTTTCATTCTTCTTCTTCTACATTTAAAGAGACTAAATTTTTTCTTCTCTCAGAAGCTAGGGACTAACATTAAGGTGATTGCAAGCTAATGAGGGTCACTTTTGGCATGTTAGATGCAATAGAAAATTGAACAATCAAGCATCTCTCAACTTAATTGGATTTTTTGAGACATTTACACAAAATATCTTGCTTTTAGTAAAAATTATGAAATGTAGGAAATTGAATCATGTTTTCGAATATATAAGTTTTATGTATTGAAAATTTTCATAACTATGTCAAGTTTCGTTTCTTCTAACAGTCATTTTCTATTTTTCAAGCAAGTGATAAGGTATATGTTTTTGTAGGTCCAACCTTTGAGGGCCTAAATGATAGTTTCGGGCTACAAAAAATTGGAAGCATGTAGAGAACATATAGCACTAGTGCAACATTATTTTTTCGAAAATAAAATTAGTAATTTTTATTTTTTTTTAATAATTATCTAAGTGATCATTCCTCGAAAATGGTACGTCTTTTGTGGGTGTATCCTTTGAATGTTTTAATGAAATAGTCATGAAATGGGGTTTTTATAGAATGTAGAGATTACTGTCTTCTAGTGCACCATATTTTTTTTTTTAAACGATTAAGAATTGAAAAACTTATGGAAAAAACACTAACAACATGTTTTTTGAGTTGAGTTACAACACAATAGAAATTGAAAAAAAAAGGAAAATATAATATTTGTAAATAAAAATTACATATTTAGAATATGTAGAATAAATGTTATTTATGTTTAAGATTTCGTCAAAAAATATTTTGTGCAACATACTATAACGAGTACGTAAACAACAACTTCTTTAGAAACTGGAAGAAATGCCCAATTAGCTATGGTTTATCATATACCATAACACAAGTTTGGTATTATCGAAGGAGACTCCAAACCATACACATAGGACTATTGGTGACATGCGAGGATGTGGATTGGCATGGTTTAGGCGCTACAAAACAAGAGCGCGTTATGTTTAATTTCAAATTACATTTCCCACCCTTATAAAACTACAAAACGCACACGCATTATAGAACAACAAAACACCCGCGTGTTATAGAACTACAAAACGCATGCGTATTATGTAGTTCTATAACATGTGCATGTTATGTAGAGAAAAAAATCTAGCACTATATGAAGGAAATCAAATGTATGGTTAATAGTTAAGAGGGGGTGGGGAAGGGTTAAGGGCCTAGGAGAATGTTGGAACTTCAAGTGGGGTCTAATGGTTAATAGTCAAGAGGGAGTGGAGAAGGGTCAAGGGCTCATGAGGATGTTGGACGTTCAAGTGGGGATGGTTACTAGTTGAGATGGGGTGGGGAAGGGTCAAGGGCCTGAGAGGATGTTGAAAGTTCCAGTGGGAATGGTTAATAGTTGAGAGGGGGTGGAGAAGGGTCAAGGGCCTAGGAGGATGTTGTAAGTTCGAGTGAGTATGGTTTATAGTTGAAAGGAGGTGGGGAAGGGTCAAGGGCCTAGGAGGATGTTGTAATTTCAAGTGTAGAAATATGAAGGGAATGGGAACATGATGGGTTACATGGGTGAATGGGAGTGGGGATTGAGAGCACTATTAAGAGGAGAACAAGTGTTGAAAACATATAAGGTTAGAAGCAGTATGCGAGACTTGAGTGATGAAGGAGGATGAGGTGGATGGGAGGAAGTGGGTGATGGTTTAATGAGAGAGAGTATTTGTTAATGGAAAGGTGGACTCTAGAGGATTAGAGGAGGAATCGCGTGTGTTGGAGGAGAGGGGGGGAAGGAGGGGGGAATTGAAGAGAAGGGAATGAGACATGATAAAACAAAGAATAGGGGTCGTAATGAGGCAGGGGGTTGAAGAGAACGATAAGCTAAAAACATAGAGTAAGAGATTATAATAGAGAGAGAGAGAGAGAGAGAGAGAGAGAGAGAGAGAGAGAATGATGTAGAGAGAGTGTGAGAGAGAATACGATAAAGAGGCAGGAGGGGGAGTGAGTGAGGGATGGAGATAGAGTGAAGGAAAGAGATAGTGAGGGAAGGATAGAAGGTGTGTGTGTGAGAGGTTGGGGGGAGGGTAGACATGGGGAGAGAGAGTGGGGAGGGACACACATGTATAAGGATATCTAGAGAGAGAGAAATAGAGAAAGATAGAGAAACAGTGTTAAAGACAGAGGGTGGAGGGGTGAGCGATGGAGAGAGAGGGAGGTTGTGAGAGAGAGAAGAATGGAGAGGGAGGGTGAAAAGAGATAAGGAGGGAGGGATACAAGTTGAGAGAGAGAGAAAAGTTAGGGGATAGGGATAAAGGCACATAGGGCTAATGATTAA
>LPNX010416838.1:259785-445587 GCA_001517045.1 Pseudotsuga menziesii
AAGGTGGAGATAGCTTATGAGAGAGTGGAGGTGAGGGGGGGACACACACACATAGATATAGATAAAGAGAGGGGAGAGGGACACACACACACACATATAGAGAGAGAGAGATTGTGTGGGAGAAAGAGTGGGAGGGGTGAGCGACATAGAGAGAGGGGGGAGGGGTGAGCGATAGAGAGAGAGGGTGATGGAGGGAGGGATAGTGAGGGAGGTATAGAGAAGGTGGAGAGAGGGGGAGTGAGGGATGGAAACACACACAGACACATAGAGGGAGTTTGTGAGAGAGAGGGGGGGAGGGACACACACACAAATAGAGAGAGAGAGAGAGAGAGAGAGAGAGAGAGATTGTGTGCAATAGAGAAGGGACTAAGGCCATAGTTTCCTCCCATGACCATGTCCATGGCTTTGAGACACATACCTAGTGCTCAACAAATTATGATGGCATGCATTTCCTCATTAAGATTCAAATGATTCACTTTCAACATCATATGTGGTGGTTGGAGTCATCAATTTTGGCCCTAAATGGTTAACAACTTCCTTCAATGCCTAAGGACCAACTGTTTTGCCCCACCCATGTCAAGGGGACTAATATCTGTACTTAGTGCTTAAAATGTTCTAATGGCACTAGTATCCCCATTTCAAGGTAAATGATACCATGGAAATCTTTGTTGAGGTTTTTTAACACACCATTCTTGGCTTTAGATGCCTAGAAGCATCTTCTAGGGGCTAAGGCCTAGGTTTCCTCCCCTTATTATGTCTTAGGTACCAATATGCATACATGGTACTTAGAAACCCCTAATGGTTCCCATATCCCCATTCAAATGAAAAATATCAACTTGAGGGGTACTTTATGGTGATTCAAGGTGTCGTTCATGGTGATTCAAGGTGTCGTTCATGGGCCTTGATCCCTAAAAGTTGGTTTACAACCTAAAAATAAAGCTTTATGTACGAACCATGGTTAACACCTTATCCTCCATATCTAATGCTAAAAAACTCCTAATCATGGCTATATCCCAATTTAAAGGTTTAGGATATCCTGAAGAGATCATCTATGTTTGTTCAAGGTGTTTTTCTTGGTCCTATATGTCTATAGGATTCCTAGGATTCCTTTCAGGCCTATGGACTAGGTTTCCTCCCTCAACCATGTCTGCGGATAGGTTCCTAGTAATAAAAACATTCTAATGCACTCCATATTCTCTCTCGCATGCAAAAGATCACATATGAAGGTCCTATGTGCATGTTTGATGCATTGTTCATGGACCTCAAGCATTAAAAAATACCTTTAGAGCATAAGTCTTGAGTTTCCTCCCTAAGCATCCGTAAGTTTTATCCCAGCATGGGTAATTTTTGTGGATACTGTAGCCATTTAACAATTGTTCTCCGAGGTTCAATGATCATAGAGAAAAAGTTTAGGAGAAACAGATTTTCTTGGGAGTCCACTCGAGGTTTTTGATATCTTAAGAATTTTCATGGATAAAAAAGGGAAATTAATAAAACAAACAGAGTTTTTGTTAAATTCATTTGATTTTTGAAAAAAAAAAAGTGTTCTGACATTTTTTGGACCATCATTTGACTTTGGAAAAAAAAAGATTATAGATATTTCGAATGACTGAGTTTAGTGAGTAGCATGTTTTTAAATCTAATAAATTGGAATTTAAATTTAACTAAAATATTGACATTAAATAATAATATTAATATGTTTAAGTAACTTAATAAAACAAAAAATTCATAAATATTAATATTATTAATATGTTTGTTACTATTACTGTTCTATTATTATTAACTTAAAAAAATGTAAATAAAAAAATTTAATACATATCAAACTTTATCTTACCGATCCCCAAGAGAATTCTGGAGCCATAATCGAGTCACGCCTGTCTCTAATATCAAGAAGTTGCAAGTTTTTAATTTTGCAGCGTGAAAATGACTGTTCTTCCATATCTGTCGCATTGATGCTAATTCCCCGCACGTCGGTGTCCTGTTCATTATTGGAAAACAACGAAAAATTAGAAAAAAAATTAGAAGTACACAGATTATTGAAAATTATATAACAGATGGAGTGGTAGACTACTTACACAGGATTGCTGCAACAAATCTTCAAAGTCCTCTGTCCGCCAAATCCGACGCGGTAACTCCGGACTCTTAGCAAGATTTCGTCCCAAATCTCTCAGATTATCGTGCATTCGAATATTGTTTTGAGTGTCCACCTCTACAAGATTTTTGTTCTGTAGACTTCGGAACCCCAGCGAGCCTCTCCAACCAGATCCATCCCATATTCTTATTGCAGTATCTCTGTTTTCCCCAATGAAAAAGCATGCAATGTCTAAGAATATCCCCTTTTCGTCCCTTTGAAGTGCATCGTAACTAATTTGAGGACTCTTTTCTCTGTCTTCTGGAAGTATTACTTCGAGCCTATCCAATTGATGTTGCCAAAAATAAATGTCTTTTTCATAAAGAAGTGCTCCAAACACTTTCAACGACAGGGGTATTCCCTCGCAGGCTTTTAAATACCTATGCACCAGATCTTTAAATCCTAGGAGTGGATGGCCCTGGCTAAAGGCATGCATGCAGAAGAGCTCTTGAGAGTGTTGTGTGTCAAGGCCAGTCAACTTATAAATTGACGACTCTTCTACTTTTGATGTTCTAAGGACACCTTTCTCTCGAGATGTAATGACTATTAAACTGCGGGGATGAAGACTATCTCGAATTGGCCTCAGAAGTGCATCTAACTGATCAATGTGATCTACATCATCTAAAATAACCAACGCCTCACAAGATGAGGAACGGGTTTTCAGGAGCTCTATTCCTTCACTAACACTTTCTATGTTGACATCTGTTTGAGTCAAACCCCTAAGAAGTTTCTTCTGCAATGACTTTAAAGAGTCTCTATGTGCATTCTCTCTTACATCAAAAAAAAAACAAGAGTTCCTGTACTGTGAACTCTTCCTATTGAAAAATTCTTTCACCAACGTTGTCTTCCCTATACCACCTAAGCCTACGATCCCGATAACCTGAGGTTTGCCACTCTGCTCCAGCTGCACCGATAAGACTTTGTTTTCAAAATCTTCAATCTTTTCATCCAAACCAGTTGGATGTTCGGCCACATCGAGGCGGGTTCTTCCCAGATTTTTCAGCACAGATTCAACGACCTTATCGACTAGCTCCCCATCGTCCCTGCTTATAATTTACAAGTAAATATAGAAAGCAATAGCTAGAAAATAAATAAAACCATAGGTAAAGAATTTGACATATTCAATGCGTAGAGCGAAGTTCGATTTCTCACCCGTTAAACCTGTCGAGCTCTAACCCACTTATTTCTGCAACAGTAGACAGGGCTTTTCTCCAATTTTCAATGGTGGTGAGGTCGTAACGCGGTTGAGAGTCATACGCTCTCTTCTTTTCGAGGTTGCGTAGGGCTTGAGCATAGACTCCTCCTCCTTGTGTCTGCCGAAGATCAGTGGGCTGCACACCGTAAAAAACAGGAATAATGGGCTTCTTGCACTCCAGCATGAGGAGGAGCTCCTGAAGACACCATGTAGATTCTGCATAGCGCGGAGAGAAGACAACCACATGGAGGGAGGCGGCTTCAATAGCGTCGTGTATCTCACGAGTTAAAGTATCTCCCACTTGAATTTCTTCCTTGTCCCAAAAGACTCGGAATCCATGTAAAACCAGTCGACGGTAAAGATGGCTGGTGAAGGTATTTTTTGTATCGGGGCAGCGATGGCTGAGGAAAATCTGGTAACAAGAATCGGTGGGGGTATTAACAGCAGTGGAGGTGGAGGCAGAGGCCATTGCCAATCCGGAAGTTGCTATAGAAATAGAAATGGGGGCCAATAGGAAGGGATGCAAATTGCGAGGGATTAGATGAATTTATAAGGAGTTCGGGATGCAAAGTGTATTGAAATATGTCGGAGTGCAGAGACGTGAAACCCTTCGGCCCTAGTTTGAGAGCATTCTGCAACTTGAAGGAAAAGAGAGAACATGGAAGAACTTCAACTCGCATATACAATGAAAGGAAAGGAGAAGATGTCCAGCACTAAAGTAGCGGGGTCTTGGTCGGCTATGCAATAAAAGAATTGCGGGTGAACAGTACCCATGGATGAAAGTAGCGGGGTCTTGGTCGGCCATGCAATAAAAAAATTGCGGGTGAACAGTACCCATGGAGGTGAAGATGCTGTACGTCTGTGTTTGTGATGCTCAATTCGACAGCTGGAAATGATCGCTGCGTGTGGCTTCACATGTCCGTGCTCCACTTTTGCCAATATAGTCCATTTTACACCAATATTTCGATGTCTATTTTGTAAAATAATATTTTCAATAATCTTCACGAAATTGTTATGTGAAGTTGGGCATGGCATTTACATTTCATAAAAATTTAATGTGAAGTTTGGCATGGCATTTACATTTTAAGAGCAACTTCTTCAAGTAAAAAAATAAAATAAAAATAATAATAGTTATATCCTGTTATTGAAGGTATAAGGTGTAGATTAGTTGGTTATTGAAGTTACGAGGTATAAATTAGTTAATCTGTAGTATTTTGTTTTTATGATGTTTCATGTTCAACCCTGATGAGTGAGAGTTTGAGTTTATAGTTAACCTGATGAAAACCCCAAGTTACTTTCTTTGAGGGTCCATCATTCTCATATTGAAAACTAAAACTAGATTCCTGGCCCAAAAAAGAAGAAAAGAAAGAAGAAGATGTCCAACCGTAAAGTAGCGGTCTTGGTCGGCGATGCAATAAAGTAATTGCGGGCAGAGGGTGAATAGAATTGCGAGGTAATTGCGGGTGAAGATGCTGTACCGTAAATTCGACAAAGTGGGTCAACCGGAAATGATGGCTGACTGTGGGTTCACATGTCCGTGCTTCACTTTACCCAAGATAGTCTATTTTACATCAATATTTCGATGTCTATTTTGTAAAATAATATTTTCAATAATTTTCATTAAAAATTTATGTGAAGTTTGGCATGCCATTTACATTTTATAGGAACTTCTTAAAGTTAAAAAACAAAACACAATAATAATAAGCTATATATATCGTGTTGTTAATTTTATTAAAAAATTAAGAAACAACAAATAAAAAAAATTTAAAAAATTAAAAAGATATAAAATAAAATGTTTATATGAAAATTAAGAAATAACTAATTTCATTAAAGAAATCTCTCAAATACGAATTAAAGGAAATACAAACATTTAAAAAACAACAAATCAAAAAAACTTAAAAAATGGAAAAAATGTATATATAAAATTTAGGGTTATAACTAATTTCATTAAAGAAAATTCTCACGTTTAAATATTAATAAATGGAAATACAAAAATTTAACACATTGTTAAAATAACTAAGAGCATGTTAATGTGTGCTTAATTGTCTTAGTAAAAATGAGGTTGTGTTGTTATCTCCGTTAAAATTCAAATTTTTCAATACTTGTGAAAACACTTTGAACTATGTGAATGTTCAAATTTTAAAATACTTGTGAAAACACTTTGAGCCATGTAAATGCTTAAAGGGACTTTGTAAAAATAAATACCTTACTTATTGCTTCTCAAGAAGGTGAGCTTACATATAATAGCAAGGCCTTTCTATCCTACTATCAAGTTTAAAATATATCAATCACTTTAGTGAAAATAAAACTAAGAATATACATTTATTTAATCCTAATAGGTTCAAAAAATCAAAGTTGATTAATATAAAGCAAGTCATATGTATCAAATATGGTCTTACATTTGAATGACTATAAGATTTAAACATGGGAATGAGGACTATCACTATTCATACCCATCATTGCTGGATAAATTCTTTTGAGCATAAAGACAAGTAACACACTCAACAACTTCAATCCAATGGTGAAGATCAAACACAATCTTGATACACTGTGAAAACATTCATGCTCAAATATTCTTAACTTATTACTTGAATAATAAAGAGGAAAAAATGAACTAAAAGAAAGAAGATGAGACTTATGATGCATCATGTGATGAATGTTTCAAATCAATTTAGTAAATGTTATTTCTTTAATACCATGATTGACCAAGATTCTTTTTTTCCCTAAATGTAAAAAATGATGTTAAATAAGAGTAGATTTTTGTGATGTTAAATAAGAATAGATTTTTTGTTACTTTAAAAATTGCCTAATAAACACCATGATGTATACATGGATATGTTCATTTGGTGGACACTGATAGGGGATCCTACAAGGCCCATGGCTATGATTATGGTGAACATTAGGCAAATGAGGGAATTAAATGTTACTTATGGGATTTCTACAAAATCTAATAATGCTCTTGCATTTTATATCTAGCTATATCTATTAGTAATTCAATAAAACTAGAATTTCGATGTGTTCATGTTATAATTAAGTTTATCATTATGTATATCTAATTGGACTAACCACTCCCTAAGATTTTTAGAATTAAAAACTTTTCTTCCCCTTCAAACTTGTTTAAGTAACTACTCTTTAATGTATTTAGAATAAAAACATTTCTTTTTTTTTCAAAAAAATCTTATATTACATTTTCCACCGAAACCACATAACCAATATTTAAAATCAACTTTCCATCTTTAAAATCTAAACATGAAGGCCCACCATCATCACTACTTCCTTTAGATTATACATGTGGGACCTGCAAATGGTTAACTTAAAGTTCAAAATGGAAAGTGATACATGTTATTTCCTTCATGGAGGATAAGTGGAAGTAGTGACCTAGGGATGAGATCATCGTAAGAACTTGGATCCATGGGATTTTTTGCCTTTATTGAGACGATGTGCAAACGTTTCTGTAGATGGTTGGGTGATTTCATCGGTTCCATAATCCAAATATGGGTTCCTAGAGGTTATATTTCTGCAAATTTGTTTTATTATCAAGTTATAATGCTTTCTACTGGGGATATGGGAGAGGGTTTGCTCCGCTGAAGGATGAGGGTTTTCAGGATGCTGCCTGCTGTTGGGCACGGCGGTTTCGGAGTGGGTCTGAAGGATGCAGGTTGCGTTTGGGCGAGGCGCCTTTAGGCCGTTTCGTGCTCCTTGTCTTCTTCCATGATACTATTTTTTCTTAAAGCTTTTGACTGTTGTTTCTCCCTTTTTTTTTATGTTTCTATTGGACATTATTGATCAGTGGTCTTCTCGTTCCATGGATGTCATTTTAAGCTGGAGCCAACAACTGGATTCCCTCCTCATTTAGCTGAGGACTGGTACCAACCAGTATAATCTAGTGGGAACTATATATAGCAGTTGGTTTTGGCAAATCCATGAAAGGTTTGATTTTTTTGGTTATGTCTGTCTTTTTCTACGTATTTGCTTGATTGAATCTCTGTCGTTCTATTGATCCTTCTGTCCGGACATTTCACGATCAAGGGCTTTGTACCCTTCGTTGTCTCTATCTGATCTTCTGTCCCTCGTTGTTATCCTTTGGGTCGTGGGTTATGATTATGTTTCTTTTTCACACCCTTTGGTTGTTCCGACGATTTGAACCCGGTTTGAGGATTGGGGGGTTCGAACCCTAATCATTTAAATTTTTTATTTTTAAACTTGGTTCTGGGGTTAAGCTTTGGACTTGATTTTCTCCATTTGTTGCCTGGGGTTCTTAATGCTCTGTTTTCGGACGGGAGGGTTTAAACCCTTACCACCCTTTTCATTGGTTCTGTGGCTGCAATTGTACTACTAGGGTTTGCGGTCAGGATAGCACCAGTTGGGGACTTTGGACCGTCCATATGCCGGAGATTTTTTAGGGTCTTCCTGACCCACCTGTTGACTCTGCAATAGCTCGGTTCCGACGTCGTCGTAAGGAAAAAGTCCACAAAGTCCTGGATGGAAAATTACGTTTCGTGGTTGGTCGAGACATTTTCCTCGACAGAGTTGAGGCATTATGTGCTCGTGCTTTGGTTAGACGTCTTGAATATGCCTCCATGGATAAAAAAAGACTGGATTAGCTGGGCAAATGAAAACTGGAAACCTCTCCTCTCTTATGTTCCTGCAATCAACCTACTTGTCAGGGGTTGGATTGTGTTCGTCTTCATTGAGGATAACCATGCTACCTAGGTATTGTAGAGACTCTGGAGGGTTGGCAAAGGATCATTGGCACGTCAACTTTGACCCTGCAAGAGAAAGGATTAAAAAAAGGCATCTATGGACATTGCTTCCAGGCCTACCCTTCCCACTCTGGAATCGCTCTTTGCTTGAGGGTGTAGGCAACACCATTGGACGTTTCGTGGCACTCGAGGAGGACTTTATGAACTCTTATGACAAGAGATTGGCTAAAATATTAGTGGAAATTAATACTTCTCGAGATTTACCAGCGAATGTTGAGATTCTCTGTAAGGAGAGACTGCTCATCCAACGCCTGGATTATCAAGGGATTCCCTTTCGATGTAGCATCTGCCGGGAAACAGGTCACCTTCGTCGGCAATGCAATACTTTTTGTAAAGTCTCATCCACTCCTGTTTATCGATCTCCTTCTTCATACTCCTTGGAGAAAAAGGTGCGTACTCCAGTCTCTCCTTTCCCATCTATCGAACAACTTAAAAATGGGTGTTCTCTTTTCGATGATGCTATGGTTCAGGAGTTGGCTTATATGGACTCTGTAGGTGTTAAAAGGAATTCATTAGCTGTCAATGGGGGCCCAAAATCTTTAATCTTTTCATCTCCATCAAATGACTCCCTCCCTGCAACTCCTCCAGTCGAGGTTCCATCCTCTTCTGTTTTTATTTCTCCCCCTTCTCACCTGGAGGCTACTAGAAACTCTACTTTGCAGTGTCACGTGGAAGAGACTTCTGTTCCCTTTTATCCTCAATCGGATCCTGTGAACTCTCTTTCCCCAACGGAATCTACTCCTGTGGGTTTTCCTCATTGTGACCCTCCCATTCAGACTTTGGAAAAGACCACAAATGATAACAATCAGGTGGCAGCCCAACCTCCTCCCCTTTTCTCGGATAACGATTTCCCTCCTCTTAATAGGACTGGTGCCAACCATGTTTCCTCTCTCAGTCCGATCAATTCTCCTTCCTTCTCTGATCCTTCCCTGCAGAAGTCCATGAACATTTTCTCGGACAGAACCCCCCTATCCCCTTCGGTTTTGCCTCTTGAATCCATTAGATTCGAGAATGTGACGATAAGAAAGAAAAAATCTAAAAAGGAAGCAAAGGATTTGTCAGACTCTTTGCCTGCTCCTTATATTCCTTTATCTACCAGACTCAAAGAAGCAGACTGTCATCCTTCCTCACCTCTTCAAAGGGACCTTAGAGCATAGAGCCCTCTTCATATCGATCCCTAATGCGGTTTCTCTCTCTGAATGTTAGAGGCTTGGGAGGCTTAGCCAAGCAAAAAGGCCTTCGTCATTTGATTTCCTCGCTTTCTCCAGATGTAATTCTCTTGCAAGAAACCATGACTAGTGTTTATCCTGCTTTGTTTGCTTTCTCTAAACTCTGTCCGGGGTGGGATTTCTGCGCCATCAATGCAAAAGGCCTCTTTGGCAGGATTCTCTCCGGTTGGAATCCAAAACTCTTAAACTGTAAGGCCTTCCACACTACAGCAGGTATTCTATTAAAAGTTTCCCTCAGAGGCTCTCCTTTAGAACTTTCTATTCTAAATTGCTATGGCCCATATAATAATAGAGACACATTCTGGAAGGCCACTGCTGCAGGTGGACTTCTCTCTCTTCCCAACCTTATTCTGACTGGTGACTTAAATTTCACATTAAATGCTTCTGAGATTTGGGGGTCGAAAGCGATTCTGGATCCCCTAGGCCCTTTTTTCTCCAAATTATTCTCAGACCATCAACTGATTGATGTGGCTCCCCACTGTGCAGGCCCTACTTGGAGGAATGGTAGGAGGGGGGAAGAGGGTATCTCTAAGAGTTGATCATTATTATTTATCTGATCAGCTTGTCCTTTCTCTCCCTAGATATAGAGTTTGGACCCATAAATGTGGTTTATCAGACCATTTTCCAGTCATCCTTGATTGGCAGGATCATAGGTCTGATTGTGCTTTTCCCTTCAAATTCAACCAATCCTAGTTATTAAATGAGGAATTTAAGAAAATGATAAGGGCTGAATGGCCACTTATCCTCTCTGAAAACCCTTCAGATCCCATGTTTGATCTCTCATATAAGCTCCGGATCTTAAAATCCAAAGTCAAATCTTGGACAAAACTTGAATCCAGAAAGATGTAGGATAGATCTATCCTTTTGGAAAAAGAGATTCACTCCCTTCTTTACTCCTCTATTTCGGCCCTATTGTCTGATGAACAACATCTTAGACTCCTTTCTCTAAAGGCTGAGCTTAACAAAGTACTTGAACATGAAATTTATTCTGCTAGACTTAAAAGTCGGATCTCCTGGGCTTCGAACGGGGATGCAAATACAAAAAATTTCCATGTAGTTGCCTCTGTTCGGAAAAACCACAACGCGATTTGGAGTTTACAAAATGAAAATGGTGATTGGGTCTCGAATGATCCAAATATTATGTCTCTTGGGATCAGTCATTTCAGGAAAATATTTGAAGATGATAACCTGACCTCCATTTCTGCTCAACTAAAAATTATCAGATTATTTCCTTCCTTTGTTGAGCCGGAGGAAAAAGAAGTTTTCTCGAGTGCTGTCACTATTTCTGAAGTTGAAAAAGCCCTTAAAACTTTTAAAAAAGACAAGGCCCCAGGCCCGGATGGCTGGCCGGTTGAATTTTATTTGACTTTCTTTGATCTGTTGGGCCCTCACTTAGTTAAGATGGTTGAATCCTCTAGGATTCTTGGCAAAGTATCTCCTGCTATCAATTCTACTTTTATCACTCTTATTCCTAAAGTGGATAGACCTGTAAATTTTGCAGACTTCCGCCCTATTTCACTTTGTAACCTTTGCTATAAATTGATCTCAAAAATTGCTGCAATAAGACTTAAACCTTTTTTAGATAATGCCATTTCTCCTCAGCAGTTCGTTTTTCTCAAAAATCGCCAGATCCTTGATCCCATTGGGATCACCCAAGAAGTCCTACATACTGTTAAAACTCGGAAGAGAAATGCTCTGATTCTAAAACTTGACTTATCCAAAGCCTTCGATAGGGTCAACTGGTCCTTTGTTCGACTTATCCTCCTTCAAATCAGTATTCCATTGGTCGGAGTTAACTGGATTATGGGATGTCTCTTTTCTATTCAATTTGTTGTTCTTGTCAATGGCTCCCCTACTACTTTTTTCCCTTCCTCTCGGGGAATCAGATAAGGCTGTCCATTATCCCCCCTGCTTTTTATCTTGGTGATAGAAGGTCTCAGCCTTCTGATTGAGGAGGCTAAAAGACAGGGTAAGATCAAAGGCATAAAAATTTCGGCTCGCCTCTCTCTCATTCACCTACTGTTTGTGGACGATGTGATATTATTTGGGTTTGGCTCTTATGAGGAATGGAGGGCATTCAAGGATATTCTAGATATTTTTTGTGAAGCCTCGGGCATGAGTATAAATATAAATAAGTCTAGTTACCTTCACAATGATCTAGAAGAGGTTATCCTCCGTAACATTGTTGGCCAATTACCCTACAAATCTGACTCTCTGTCCAAAGGGTTTGTATATCTTGGATGCAGGCTGAAGCCATCTGGTTATCAGATAAAAGAATGGTTTTGGCTTGTAACTAAATTCGAAAAAAAGGTCTCCCATTGGACCAATCGAATGCTTTCAATTTGAGGCCGTCTTGTTCTTATCAGATCAGTTCTTTCGAGTATTACTGTTTACTGGTTGTCCCTTTTTCCAATCCCTGTTTGCATCCTTGAAAGACTCAGGAAAATTATTTTTACCTTTCTCTGGGGTTCCTCTGCAAACAACAAAAAATTTCATCTAATGGATTGGAAATTGCTGGCTCGACCGATTTCTCAGGGAGGTTGGGGGATAAAACATTTGCCCAGTTTCAGCCTCTCTTTGAGAATGAAAAGCTTCTGGCTGGTGCTAAATAGCTCTGGTATCTGGAACAACCTCATCTCAGGCAAATATCTGAAGAACAGACCTGTCCACATTTGGTTAAGAGAAAAAAGATTTATAGTTGGGAATGTTTCTATTTTATGGAGAGGTTTTGTTGATACTTTGCGGTGGATTGGTATGGGATTGATATGGAATGTTGGGGATGGTTCTTCTATTCAGATTGGTGCAGATCCTGTGGTTGGAATGGGCTCAAATTTCATTATGCCTGTCGATTTGAGGGAGTATTTGGAAGATTATGGCATTGTCACACTAAACCATGCTAGAAATCTTACCTCATCGGCCTCTTCTTACTGGTTCACGGCGACTGAACTTAATCTATGTGATGAATGGAAAGTTCTATGGGAACGTTATACTAGGGGTTTGGAATATGGTGGGATTTACTTATCAGACCAACAAGATTCTCTTCTCTGGTCTCATTCAAATTACGTTGGCTCCATATCGGCCGTCAAAGGTTATGAATGCATTTCCCAAAACTGTTTTGATTCCACAGATCATTCGTTGGAATTTCTTTGGCAACAACGTATCCCTCTAAAAATGATTTGCTTTACTTGGCTTCTGGCAAAAGGTCATATTCTCACATGGGATCAACTTCAGAAAAAAGGGTTTCAGGGGCCAGGCAGATGCATTTTGTGTGAAAAGAATTCAGAAAATATATCCCATCTATTTTTATCCTGCCTTACCAGCGTGAAAATCTTTTCCTATTTTGCTGCTAAATGTGGGTTTGCCTTCCCCAGCCATGATTCTGTTTCCTCATTGCTGATCCAGTGGTTTAGCTCCCATCTGCGCAAGGCATCCTTTAGATTTCTTCCTATTTTTATCTTTTGGAATATTTGGACCCTTCGTAACAAATGCATCTTTGAAAATTGGAAGCCTGCCTTACCAGCCTTAATATTTAGTATTGAAAGTCTTTTAAACACTCACCCTGCTCCTTCAAAATCTATAAAAGTTCGGACAATTGGTCCAAAACCTGTGATGTCCTATCCCTGTGGTTATTTTGATGGAGCTGCTGCAAACAATTTGGGTGGTCTGGGTTTTGTTATCTATCTTAATGATCATCATTATTTCTGTTTCTCCATTGGTAGTGGTCAGGGATCAAATACTAGAGCTGAATTATTGGCATCTTGGGCTGTTCTTAAAGTTAGCCAGATGATGGGTATCCCAATTCATGTGATTTTTGGAGATTCACAGGTTATAATTTCTTGGCTCAATCGATTGTCGGCACTTGATGTTCCTGCACTGATGCATTGGTGTAAAGATATAAGAAATTTGATTCAATTGGTCCCTCGGGTGATCTTCAAGCACATTTTCTGGGAGCATAACTACCTAGCAGATGGTCTCTCAAAGCTCACACAAAAATTTGATTTGGGACATGGTTACTTTTATGAATTTCTGGATGGTGTGGTCATAAATGATGGCCACTTTGTTCTATTTTAGATGCTAGGAATTTCAGCCTATCTGTCTGTATGCTTTCTTGGCATATTTTATACTTGTCATGGATGAGTCCTCTCTGCTAGTAAGTCTTGCTCCGGAATTTTTGGTTGGTGATCACCTTCGATATCTTCTAGCATTCTGACCTGTTAACACGGGGATGATGAGTAAGTCTGCCATGATCAGACTTTTTCTCTTTCTGTCTTGGATGCTGCAGTAGACTTTGGTCATGCATGTTTATTTTTTGTGATGCTCAGACTGTTATTATTGTTGATTGCTAAATGCTCAGTCATGATGCTATTTGTAAAAGATGTCTTTTGATTCTATGGAATAACAAAGGCTGGTATTTTTTCTTTTGAAAAAAACTTAAAGTTCAAAATGTTTAATTTATTCTTATATAAATTTTTAATTTTAAAATTTTAAATAATGACTCTTTGATTTTTTTAATAATTTATTTATTGCATATCATTATATAAATCTTTTGTGGTTATTATTTCTTAATATTGTTAATATTTTATTGTTATTATTTCTTTTAATAATATAGAAAGAAAGAATGTTCTCTTATCATTTATATTAAACGCAGTTGTTTAAACATTTAATATAATTTATTTAAATCTTATAGTTAATTTTGTTAATATAACTTATTTTAAATATAGAATAATTAATATAATTTATTTAATTGTTATAATTAATTTAAAAATAAATGTATAATAAATCTTTGTTTCCTAGCACTTGGTCAAAATGATCAATAATTTTAAAATTAAATGTTAAAAAATCTGTATAAAAATACAAATAAAATGTTGTAAATACAACATGTATCAAATAGCCATACTACCGATTAACTAAAATTTTGCTCAACCCACTTATTCTTATTTTATTTTCGGTAAAGGTTCGCGGGCATTACGATAAAGACACGAACTAGATAAGCACATGAAGTGGACACGTCACTTCTGTAGAAGGTATAGATGAAGAAATGTGAACAAAGAAAGATGCTTCGTCGAATGAGGAAAACCATAGCCGCACCTATCCTCCTAAAACTTGGTTATCACTCATTAACCAAAAGATTATTCCAAACTTGGTCATCAGTGATTAACCAAAATATTAATTCCAAACTTTTGAAGAATATATTAGGAATGTGTGGTTCAACCAAATTTTTGATGTGGAAGAGTGGAGTGGAAGTAACAACGTCAGAGGAGAGGAGACTAACAAAAATGTAGGAGATAAAGAATTACCTTTCTTTTTTAAGTAAAGAAAAAGTTAAATTAAGACATGAAATATATTCTTATTTTTTTTAAAAGAAAAAAAACAAATAAAATTAGATTAAATTAGATTAATTTTTATTGATTTTTTTAATTTTTAATTTATTAATTTAATAAATTAATTTTATGTGTATATTATTTTAATTTTTTCTTTATTGTGAAATCACCTTTTTTAATTTAAAAATAGATTATTTTTTTACATATCAACCGTATCTAAGTGGAGTCCTCTCTAAATAAAAGAGTTTGAAGTGATAAATAGTTTATAATTTCTTTCAAATATATTTAATCATCGTGAATGATAGACCTAATATTCAACAAAAGCAGTGTACAATCAATACATACATGACCATTACATATGAAGAAATGGAAATTGCTGCAAAATAAGAAACTTACAACTTTATGAAGGGTAGGTAAGATCTCACCGGATCAAATGGTTGAGGGGTGGAGCTAGGGTTTTTTGGAAAGCCTTGAGGGATCGAGAGCTATTGCGTGCAGAAGCGCAGATCACATTGTGGGGTGGGGCATGGGCTGCAACCCCCCTCGAGTAGCCATGGATGGCACGACCTCTCGAGGCCATACGGCTGGTGGGATCGGAGGAGCCAATGGGGATCTAGATGGAGAGAAGGGAGGAACATAGGGGGGGTGAAGATCAGGCCAGGGAGGCTACCTCCCAAGGGCTCAGAAGATCCCTACTATTCAGATCCAAATGAAAGCAATCCATGGGAAAGTTGAGATGTGGAAAGAAAAGACCCTTATCGAGAAATTTGTAGGATTCTCGCTGAAGGAAAAAGATCCGGTCTTGTGGATCCAAGGCACCTGGAAGCCCAAGGGCCATTATGATCTCCATTTGGGGGCAAAGGGATTCCTTGTCATTATTTTTTTCAATCAGGAAGACAGAGATCGAGTCCTGGAGGGGGGGGCCTTTTCTTTTTTTTCGGCTGGGCTTTATCTGCAACCTTGGAAGGAACGTTTTAATCCAAAAATGAAGGATCTGACAGTAGCTCCGGTATGGATCTAGTTGGTAGGCCTCCTAGGAGAATACTGGGATCTGGAAATACTAAGAGACATTGGAAACTTGATAGGAGAATTTGTGAAGGTAGCTGAACAAACCAGGCAACATAGGTACACGACCTATGCCCCAATCTGTGTCTACATGGACTTGTCAAAGGATCTCCTGGAGGCAGTGAGCTTAAATTCGGAGGACGAGGAGTGGATCCAGTAGATCATCGACTATGAGCAACTCCCTTTTCGATGCAGAATCTGCCATGAATATGGTCACTTTGGAAGGAACTTCCCGAAATGGAACTAGGAGAAGTCGGTTTCAGATCAGGAAGGGGGAGAGAAGCAAGCCAATGATGGATTCATGCAGGTTAAGAGCAGGAAACGAGGGAAGAACAACGGTGGGAAAAAACAATGGAAGGAGATGGTCGAGAAAACCCCAAAAAGTTTGAATCCCTTTCAGATCCTAGGGGAAGAGGGTGAAGGGGAAGCTGGTCAGAATAATGAAAAGGTAAAACAAATAAGGATGATCATAGATGGATCTAAGGAAAACAACCGGTTGGGAGCAATGGAAGAGGACGATGTGGAAGATATGGATTTAGGAGAGTTGGACTTAGATGTGATTGAGAAGGAATGCGAAAAGGCAGGAAAAGGCTATGTCTCTAGGGAGTAGGTGGAACTCCTTTAGAAATCCATCATCAGATCCAAAGCTCACCAAGATTTGGGGATCAGCGCAGAGTCTTCAAGCGGAGCAAGAGGAAGTCTCTAGAGGAGGACCTGAAGCGAGGATGAAAGACGAATAAGCAGAGGATCACAACAATTGGAGTCAAGCTAATTGAATCAGGACAGTACCCGATGATTAGGGAGGCCTTCTTTGAAGTAAGTAAGGTTACCCAATGAAGATAGTCTCTTGGAATATTAGGGGTGTAACCACTCGAGAAATATTAAAACCCTAAGTAGAAAGATTAAGCAGGAAAAACCAGACGTGCTATTCTTACATGAAACTAAATGTAGTTATGAAACCTTAATGAGGGACAAAAAATTTGGAAAGGTAGTAGTGCAATGGAAATAGATGCGGAAGGTAGGGGGGGGGGATGGAAATTCTATGGAACCCAGGGATGATAGAACTCTTAGAATGGCGTGCCAATCATTTCTCTTTAATGGTGGCATTCAAGTTCTTAGGATCAAGGGCCACATGAAGCCTGGTCAACACTTATGGACCTAGTGTCTTTCCCCAAAAACAGGCCTTCATCCACCATTTGAGATGGTTGAGTGCTCTAGCCCAAGAAGGGTACTAGATTGTTGGTGGGGATTTCAACTTGATCACCTCTCTCAGGGAAAAGAAGGGGGGGAGGAGGGCACTGGGTAAGTACCAAGAGGAACTCAAGGAAATTCTATCCCATAGCCCTTTGGAAGATCTGGAGACAAGGGATGGGTGGTTCACATGGAATAATAGGAGGGGAGGGGAGAACCTTGTCGCTTCTTGGATAGACATATTCATGGTATTAAAAAATATTACTAGGCGGGCTAGGGAAATGAGGGTGAGTGTCCTCCCAGCAGAAGCCTCGGATCATTGGCCAATCAGTCTCGAATGGGACTAGACGAATGCCATCCTTAGCAAGCCCTTCCGCTTCGAGCAATTCTGGTTGGAGAATAAGGAATTTAAGATCCTAGTGGAGCAATGGTGGCAGGAGTTGGACAACCCAAGGGGGGACCAGAATGTACAACTTCCAGCATAAACTCAAGGTGTTGAAGACAAAGATATGCACGTGGTACAAGGATGAATTTGTTAATATCTTTCAAGACAAAATAAGGCTCCTCTAGGACATCGGCCTCATCCAGCAGAAGGGCATGGAATCAGGATGGGACATGGGGATGAAAGAGAAGGAGAAAGACCTTCTCATACAACTGGATGCCAGAGAAAGATAGGAAGAGATATACTAGAAGCAAAAATATAGGGTCAAATGGCTTTGGGAGGGAGAAAAGAACTCTAAATTCTTCCACAACTCTTTGATCCATAATAGATTAGGCTCGAAGATCCATAAAATCAAAAAGTCCGATGGGTCCCAGGTGGAGACTAGAGGATAGGTAGAGGAGGAACTTACGAGCTATTTTAAGGGAATCATGACTGAGGACACCAATGATAGGGATCAAGACATTGCTCGAATCATTGCTCTCATCCCCAGGAAGGTCACTTGGGAGGATAATGTGATGCTCAATAAACCCATCTCCATGGAGGAGGTGGAGGAGGCAGTAAGCCAGATGGCCCAAGGAAAGGCCCTTAGTCTGGATGGTTTCACAACCAACTTCTTCCACTTATTCTGGTATCTGATCAAGGAGGAAGTCTGGACTATTGTTGAGGAATCAAGGAGAAAGTGAGGGGTCTTAAAATCTTTTAATGCAACTTTTCTATCGTTGATATCGAAGGGGGAGGGAGCGAACACCCCAGGTAATTTTAGACCCATTTCCCTTTGTAATGTGATTTATAAAATCATATCCAAGGTGATCGTAAATTGACTAAAATGCCTACTCCTGGGCCTGATCAGTCCAGAACAGTAAGGTTTTGTGGAGGGCAGACAGATCATGGATGGTATCATAGCAGTCCATGAAACCATCCATTCTTTGAAATGGACTAGATAGCCTGGGATGCCCATCAAGCTTGACATAGCCAATGCCTATGACAAACTCAGCTGGAAATGCTTGGAGAAAATGCTGAGGGCATATGGTTTTAGCTCAGAATGGGTGGAGTGGTTCATGGCTTTGGTCATCACTCCTTTGTTTTCTATGTTGCTGAATGGTTCTCTAACTAAGCTATTTTCGTTGACCCAGGAGATAATTCAAGGAGACCCACTCTCCCATTTTCTATTCATCCTAATGGTGAAGGGCCTAAACAAACTCATCCAAAATCAGACGAAATGAGGGGTATCCAGGGACTCTCGCCCCACGAAGGCATGGAAAAAGAGACTCACCAGCAATTCGTGGATGACAGGATGCTCATGGGGCACCCTTCAGTCTAAGAAGCTCGCACTTTCAAAAGGAGTTTAACACTCTTTGCAAAGGCATCGGGGCTAGAAGTTAATGTTGCAAAATCTCAGGTATTTTTCTTAAACACAACACCCATCACTCAAGCGAATATAGTTACGATTTTGGGTTTCACTAAAGGATCCATCCCTTCCAAGTATCTCGAGGTTCCTCTAGGTAAAGGGATCATCAGAAACACTTCATGGCAGGATATCATTGATAGGATCAAGGGTAGGTTATCAAGTTGGGTCCTCAAGCCCCTAAACTTGCCAAGCAAACTGGTCTTGTTAAAGTCGGTCCTCCAGGGTATGCCAGTGTACCTTTTCTTTGTTCTCTCAGCTCCAAAGATCATTATCAAGGAGATTCGGAGTTTTCAACGAAACTTCCTTTGGGCAAGAAGAGAAGCAAAAGCCAAATTCTCTTTGGTAATCTGGGAGAAAATATGTGCCCGAAGGAAAAAGGTGGTCTGGGCCTACATGACCCTGAAGTTATGGGGGAAATTCAAGGAGCTAAAATATGGTGGAGATGGTGTAATTATACGCAGGAACTATGGGCTACGATTTGGCACATGGAGTATGCGAGGGATCGTCCCAGGACCCAGCTGATAAGATTCAATGAGGAACCTCCAAGATCTCACATCTGGATGAAGGCTTTGACGGGTTAAAATATAGTTCAGGAGCATAGTTTCTGGGAGGTCAAGGCGGGGAATGATGCCAATTTTTGGGATGACTCGTAGAATCAACTCTCCAAATTAGGGAATGATCCCTGCTGGTAGCACATATGAGCCAGAGGGATGGAGGAAGGTAAGATGAAGATTCATCACTACTGGGAAGAAGGCATCCAGGGGGACCAGATACGATGGGAAATTGGGCAGCATGGAGAAGATGGAAAAAGGTTAAATTAGGTTTATTAATTAATTATGTTTATTTATGCAAATAAGAAAGCTCCTCATTATATAAGAGGACGCTCCCTAATAAAAAAGGTCTTCTTCTTTGTTTTTGCTAAAACATGTCTCTCTCTCTGTGTTTCCCTTTTTGCTTATTTGTCTTGTTTTTAGGGTTTAGCGTGAAGCAGCCAGAGCACCTCATTCATGGCAGCCTCTAGTCTTTCAATCCATCCATGATTGCCTCTTATACAGAGATCTAGCCTTCCCCATAGGCTCTCTCTCTCTCACTAGAGGTTTTCTTCATCTTGCAGAAATTCGCTGAGCAAGTAGGAGCAGGCCAGATTAATGCTACGCTCTTGCTGAAATATTCCATTGTCATGGGAAAATGAGCATATCTCCTCCATCACACTGCACTATCAGCACCTCCTCACATCCAGGGCACGCGTAGCTACACCTCCTGAGCACTCCCTTTCACATCTATGCATCTCCCAAAGATGAGCATTGTCTTTAGCTGGAACAATGTTGGTTTAGCCTGCGGTTCATTGATCGCACCCTAGAAAATATGTGTACGGCAGATCAAATGGTATCAAAGCCTTAAGATCTTGACTATGGGATCCAATTTTTTCTTTGGGGTATTTTTAATGAAACATTCTAGATTTCACCGGCCCCAGGTTAACGAATGCAAGTGAATACACAGATCTCATAGCCCTAAGGGCGCACATATCTCAGCTACAATAGAGAGGAGGTTCACAGATCTAAAACAATACAGATCTCTCCCTCTAGACCTACAGCTCCTTTGCTCTATTTCAAGTTTTTTTTATCACCTACGTTGGTTGTGATCTTCAGTTGACCTCACCATGCCTCCTCAAAGAGATCCCTTGGTAGTAGAATATGATTCCAATACTTCAAATCCAATCCAAGATCTTGCTTCTGTACTGGATGAGTTGTTGAGGATGCAACAACAGACCAATCTAGACCCATTCCATTTGGACACTAGAATACAACTACCTAAGTTTGCTAGGAAAACCAATGGAGAAGCTGTTGATTCATGAATCTGTAGCCTCTCCACCTACTTTAACACATGCACTGGACTCACTAAGGAGAGAAAGCTTCAAATTGCCTCCTTACAACTTGAAGGCCTTGCACAAACCTGGTGGGACATTGAGCAAGAAAAATACCACATTCGTGGTGGAACTTGAAACTTCTCCAGGAACTTTGTCCTCCACACCCATCAGAACTTGGGCTCAACTTTCTGACACATTGAGAACCCGCTTCTACCCACCAGGGTATGTACAATCTCTATGGATGAGACGACATCAAATCAAGAAACTTCCTTCACAAATCATTCAAGGTTGCATCGACTTCTTTTGCAAACTGTGCCTACAGCTCCACATTCCAGACTCGGAAGAGGTACTCATTCTTAAATTTATCGTTGGTTTATTGATGGAGTTTTGTAGAGAGGTAGAGTTGTTCAAAAATCCAACATTAGATAAATTTTTTCAGAGAGCATTGGCTATCGAAAGGAAGATTACTCCTAGGGGTTGTACTCCTCAATACCTCCCCAACCCTCATGCTTTTCCCTCTCAAAAAACCATGTCCAACTCTTCAGCTTGTTTTCCACCTACTTGACCTCAAAATCCTGTTAGCCATATAAATACAAGAACACCTTGGTGTTCATTCCATAAGGCTACCTCACACAACTCCTCAGATTGTCAAACCCTCCAAAATATAAAGACCAACAAAGCCTTACTCACAGAGCTCATTAATAATCCACCAGCAAAGGACACTAAAGAAGTCACTCTAGACAATCCCACTGAAGTGGATTAGACAATCCCACCGAAGTGGATCCCTCTTTGATCCTAATGACCCAGGATGATTCAAAATCCTCAACCCAACCACTTTTCACTCATAATTACCAAATCAAAAATTCTTTAGCCTTACTGATTATGGACAATGGAAGCCAGAAGAATTTGGTATCTTAAGCCCTAGTCAACCATCTTAACCTCGTTACTACTCCGCACCCACACCCCTATCAGCTCGGATGGGTTCAGAAGGATGGTCCCTGTCTCCTAGTATTTGAGCGATGCCTTGTCACCTTTACTATAGGCCAATTCAAAGACATTGTTCTCTATGGTGTTTCCCCCTTGGAATGTTCAGATTTACTATTAGGAATACCCTACCAATCACAAATAAATGCTATCTATCTAGCCAAAGCTCGCCAATATAATCTTTCAAAAGATGGCCACACCTATATATTAACAGCAGCAACACCAAAAACCCCTTATACTGCCGAGAAAACCCCACATGTCCAACTTAATCAATGTATATCTCTGTGTTTGGTGCGCCCTGTACCACCAAACAATACCAATCATCATGTTCCTGTAGCTATGAATCCCCTACTCAAAGAATTTTCTGATGTGTTTCAACCTCCTATGGGCCTCCCCCCCTCCAGGCACATAGACCATTCAATCCATCTCATCCCCGGATCTGCCTTACCTAATGGCCCCAATTACCGGTTGGCCCCCACAGAAACAAAGGAAATGGAAAAACAATTGACAGAACTCATTAACTCCGGTCATATCCAACCCTCTTCTTCTCCTTGCGTGTCTCCTGCATTTTTTATTCCCAAATGAGATACCCTAGACATGCACCTTGTCACTGATTACCGGGCCCTCAATAAAGCTACTGTAAAAAACCGTTACCCACTACCCTGAATTGAGGGGTTACTTGACACCCTCCAAGGAGAAAAATGGTTTACTAAAGTAGATCTGACAGCTAGTTACCATTAGGTTCGAATGAACCCAGATGATGTATGGAAGACAACATTTAAGACCAAATTTGGTCTTTATGAATGGAAAGTCATGCCCTTCAGCCTCACCAACGCTCCAACAACATTTATGAGGCTCATCAATGACATTTTTAGACCACATTTGGCCTGCATGGTGGTCATCTACTTAGATGACATTCTCATCTTCAACCATACATGGGATGCACACATGCAGCATGTCCGACAAATTCTCCAAATCCTCCGAGCCAACAAGTTGCAGGTAAAAGAAAAGAAGTCATATTTTTGTTAGAATACAGTTCCATATCTAGGATTTGTGGTCAATTCGAAAGGTATTCAACCGATTCCAACTAGTATCAAAACATTGAAGCAATGGCCACTCCCTTCTTCAGTGAGTGAGCTCAAAAGCTTTCTGGGTGGTATAAATTTCTATCGTAAGTTGATTCTGCACTTTTCTCAAATTGCTCATCCTTTACATTAGCTTTCTAATAGTTCTTCAACATTTAATTGGACTAATGAAGCCACTAGTCATTTTACTTAGCTCAAGGAAGTCCTATGCTCATCATCGGTTTTACTTCTACTGGATCTCTCTCAACCTTGTGAGATTGAGTCTGATGCCTCACAATATGCTATTGGGGCCATGCTTAAATAGGGAGGCCACCCCATTTCTTATCACTTTGAAACTCTTTCCCAGGCGAAAATGAACTATAGCACCTATGACAAAGAGTTTTACAACCTAGTGTTGATTGAGCAAATCAGACATCTTATTCGAAGTGCCTTTCTTATATCGGATGACCAAGTGAAACTGTTGAATGTAGGAGGCCCATTTAAGGTGCCTTTGTTCCTGAATCTTTGACTATGAATTGATGAAAATCAAAGGATGGTGTTCTATATGCAAGATGGTTTCTTTACCGAGCAAATAATGTCTCCATTGCTTTATCTTTATTCAATTGATGTGTTATGCATGATAAATTGTTTGCATTAATGACAATATAATACTAATACATGTGATGGGAAAGATCGTGTACAATCGCCTACAAGAAAAGAAGGATGAGACTTGTTCCGAAAAAAAGTGATGATAGTTCAAGATTCACTCCAATAAGAATACATGAAGATGAACCAAGAAGATTTCATAGTGAAAGAAAGAGCTTTAAAAGAATATACAGAGAACGATAGATGAAGAAAGTGAAAGAAAGAGCTTCAAAAGAATATAAAGAGAACGATAGATGAAGAGTAATAAAAGATGACGAGACTTAGAAATGAAGCAAGAGGCCTCAAACACACTCTAGTTATGTGACACTGTTAAGCGACATCATTGATTTAGAGCCTTCTAGATATGAAGAAGTGCCCAAGAAGAAAGGGAAGGAGAGTACCAGTTCAAGAATAATGATGTCTAGGATGTGGTATCGAGACCTGAAGGGAAGTTCGTAGTGTCTTCCTTAAGGATATACAAGATCCAACATGCAGTAGATGGAAACATCATGGGATACAAGGCAATATTTGTAGCATGAGGCTTCTCACAAAAAGAAGGCATAAACTATGAAGGGACATTTGCAGCCACTAAAAGTTAAGACACATGACAGACAGACTCATGTGTGAAAATTAAAGAAGGCCTTGTATGAGCTCAGAAGGCACCCATGGGATAACACATACATGAGGAGCTTGAAGATCACCTAGAGTGATAAAGACCTTAACCATTTCTACAAGGTTGAAGATGAAAGCCTATAGAGGATGACAAGCTCACAGATGGGTGCAAGAAGAACCTTTGAAAAGGTTCAAGATAGAGGATCTTGGTATCTAGTGACCCTAGATGGATACATAGAATATTAGTAGTAGAGGAAGCTACTTGTCACTCCAGTACAGAATGTTTCAATACATAGAGTATGAAAGGCAGAGGGAGAATGATGCTCCACTTCAGAGGGAGTGACTGTAAAAGATCTTGAGGTTCGACATGGTACGACAAGATGGACAACTTCTTGACTAGTTTGGGCTTTACCAAGAGTAAAGCAGATTCCAACCTTTACTACAAGGTTGAGGAAGGGAACCCAGTGATACTCCTAGTATATGTAGATGACTTGTTTGTAGCAAGTGAGGATGAGTTAATTGCTGACACGAAGAGGAAGCTTGATGCTGAGTTCGAGATGTAAGACTTGGGTATGATGCACTACTTTCTAGGCATGGAGGTGTGGAAGAATGCAGATGGAATATTCCTTGGATAAGGTAAGTATGTAGTTGAGATATTGAAGAGGTTTGGGATGATGTACTGCAAGGCCATGACCACACCTATGGCATCAAACCTGAAGCTTTTAAGTGATGCTTCATTAGAGTCGGTTGATTCCACACTGTATCGTCAGATGATTGGATCATTGATGTACTTGACCAACACAAGACCATATATTTTATTTTTTGTGAACACATTCAACCAGTTCCTGACAGATCTGAGACATGTTCATCTGATTGCTGCAAAACATGTTTTGAGGTACCTGAAGGGTACAATTGATTATGGTCTCAAGTATGAGGTGAATTAGAAGATTAACCTAGAAGGTTATGTAGTTTCAGATTGGGAATGCGGTGCCATTGATAGGAAGAACACTTCGGGGTGTTGCTTGAGTATGGGATCAGGTGTGATCTCCTAGTTTAGCAGGAACCAATCCTATGCGACACGGAGTACAACCAAAGTAGAGTATGTCATAGCTTGTTCAACTAGTTGTGAGGCCGTGTGGCTGAGGAAGCTACTATCTGATTTGTTTGATCTCCAGTTGGATGCTACTTGTATATATTGCGACAACCAAAGTTGTGTGAAGTTTTCGAAGAACTCGATGTTCCATGACAAGTTGAAGCATATCAATATCAAGTATTGATATATCAGGGATATGGTGCAGAGAGGAGCAGTGAAGCTCTAGTATGTTGCAATGGACAAGCAGATAGCTAATGTGTTGACCAATCCATTGTCCAAAGTGAATTTTGAGTACTTCATAGAGAAGCTTGGTGTTCATCAGATTGAGGTACCTTCCAAGGAGAAGCGATGACTCCCATAGCCTTTCTGACATGGTGGCAAGCTGGGTCTCCCATGGTTAGATGTAAGTTTTTAACACTCCATTTTTAACAATTGATCTAAGGGCTTGATGGAGATTTGGTAAGGGTCTTAGTCCCTCGAATCTCAGATGAGCGCCCTTCAACAAGGAAAGCAGTGGGCATGCTGTTAGAATTGGGCAGGATTCATAATAAAAGGTTGTGATTGATATGAAGGGGATCAATGGCTCCAAACAATTTCACACGAGCAAAAATGCACGATTAAAACTTCCTTCCCAGATTACGAAACATGTTAAAGAGCGAAAGCTTTCGATAGCTGAGATGAAGTCTGGGGCTGATCGATAGCCTCAATTAGTTTCATGATATATACTTGAGCGGATAAAACTACAATCTCAAATCACGAAACGACGTAGAGGTTACGAAGATCGACGGCCGCAATGAAGAAGGAGAAGAATCCACGTATCTGGTTCATTTCGCAATGCGAAATAGTACGGATAGATACCAAGGTTTCTCATTGCGAAAGATGGTGGGGACCACTTGGATCAATGGCTACATGAAAGGTTGGTCTTGATCAACGGTTAAGAATGTGTCACGATCTAGAACTACCCGCGGTGTTTAGAGGAGAAAATTTGGCGGCAGGATGAATGGAACGTGGACAGCGGACATAGAAGATTCCTTTGATCGGATGGCTGAGAAGACTCCCAAGGTACAGGCTTCCCATCCAGTATGGAGATGACAGTGGAGGAGGCGTTCATGCATGTAATCTGCCCCATTGTAGATTGGTTGATTCCTCCGACGCCATTCGAGATATGCCTGTGTTATCTACCTAAATGGCACTTCTCCATCCGAGTGCCGACATTCCCTATGTTGGCACATAAAAGGACATTTATGGATTGAAGGTTGCCTAAAACACTATAGATGGGAATGTTATGAACTAAATTTATTATCCATCCAGCTGGTTATTTTTACCTTTGAATATGTCAAGTGTTGTACGTGACTTTTCCTATATGCAGCTCGCATACATATGCACCTTTTATTACAACATATTGCGTGTTGTACGCGAGTATTTTTTATTGCATTCCATGTACAGATTTGTACACGAGCTCCCCTTAGAGAAACTCGCGTGTCATACGTGGGTTGCCAATATTAATACCCGCGTACGCCTTCCTTTGACATTAAAAATAATAATTCGCGATTATTTGATATTTGTTAAGCCCTTAACTATAACCATCTTAACTGTCTCAACCTCCTCAACCCTCGAAATTTCCTTATTTCACTAAGTATAAATAAAGGCCTTGGGGAGGGTGTTAGGGAGGATACTTGGAGAGCGAAGTTATGCTGGTAGTGTCTATCCAGAATTCTTTGGAGCAGTGGAACTCAAAATCCTTTGGTTGCAGAGGAGTCCTTGTCTTAGGCGTTGGGTTGTAATTTGAACTCATTCACTATTGTTAATAAAGAGAATCCTTCTTCCATATGTGTTTTGAATGTCTTTCATGTATCATGGTTTGATGAATACTTATGATTAAGCACTCTGTATATGATTTATCTAACCTATTTTATATACATGTATCATCTTGCACTTGGAGGATTTTCTTTTGACAGGTGAAGGAGAAGCATCCTTGAAGGCTTTGGAGGAGAAGCAGAGCGGAAGAGGACAAAGCTAGGATCAACCGTCGTGAATAGGGTGAGTCTATTCTATCCTCTTGTTTCCTTTCTGTACTCTAAAGTCGATTGCCTGTAAGTTTAATGAGTATGTTGGTAACCTCAGACCTTCGGTTATAAGGTGTTTATTCATCTGCAACAACTTGAGGTGGAAGTCTTATCTAGCGGCACTGTTTTTTGGGTTCGCAGGTGTGGCACATGGTTTACTTCAAGAGAAGCCACCCCTGTGGTAGAATTTTTTTCCCTGGAGATAGGCGGCTTCCCTGTGAGTTGGCCTACAGAAATAAGAAAAGTAGCCGATGAATCTGCTACTCACACGGGGCAAATCCACCATGATGCAGGAGGCTATTTTGTCTTCAATTTCAATTGCACCAGAGGGCGTACCTAAAATATTCCCCGTAGTTGACGACGAAATGCCACTATTGATGAAACGAAGTGACTAGATCCCCATCAAGTGGAAGACCATTCTACTTGTGCCTTCACACATATTGATACCAGATACACTTGATCACAAAGTGTGCAGGAATGTTGACCAACCTTTGTAAAGATCAATCTCAAAGCCTTATAAATACTGCTCCCAGTTTAACAAGAGTGAACTAAGATATCTCCAGAACCAAGGTTCTACTACTCCATGAATCTACAAAGGCCTGATAGAGTTTGACGATAACGATATGGTTTGAGAAACTTGTCCATCTGGGGGTGTTGATGGTTGGTTAGAAGGTTACACACTCACTCGTCACCTTGGTATTTGCATGCCAATGGTGACACCAGCCATTGGGGCCTAGACGTGATACCCGCGTCTCCAACGATGCGAGGCCCGGACACTTACTCCTTGTAAGTGCTTTTCTAGGAACCCATGATATTGTTTCGCCCACCAAAGCCTCCATGAAAAGGAACAGCCATTGGCTGTTCCCTGTGTAAATATTCATTCGGATGGGAGCGTCAGGGGTTTAAATCCCTAACAGCCCTATTTGTGAAGTCCACTTTCCAAGGGTGATGGGGCTGGTGTAGATCGTCTACACCTTATTTCCCATGGGAGAACTCACCTCACTAAAGGTGAGGAGTATAAGAATGACAAGCCACCCCATAGGTCCATATCAACCATAAGCAATGCGACACTTCTTCCAGAGCCCACGTATAACAGTGTTACCCAGCAAGGAAGGAGGTGGTGGATGCGACTAGATCGAGGAAGGATGCTGAATACCTCACCAGTGTGTGCCCATGTGGAAAGCTACATTTGAACACGGTGGAAGCGCACAACTCAAAGCATAGAAGGAGGCATCATACTCATCATCCGTCGTGAAGGCAAAACATGTCGAACTATTATCTGGGCTGAATAAGGCCACTAGCGCCATAATGTTTGTTTATATTTGTAAAACATGTCTATAGTCCACTCCCTGCAATGTTAATTCCTGATGGCAACTTGTAACAGTTTTTAATTCGGTAGTCTTAGCAACAGGATTGTAAAAAATGCTCCCGCTAGAGGGAGAAAGGAGTTAGTGAATTGGATTGGGGAAATATCCTAAGCTGAGGCTCCCATTTGTAAAGATTGATACTTGTGTACAAATAAATTGCAGAGGAAGAACTGTTTTCTCATGGCAGAGATTCATGTGCCGTTGCTTTTCCCAATATGTGCTTTCTTTACGTGTAAATGTGTTTCTTGTTTCCATTTGAGTTTGTTGAATCCTTTTCATGCCTACAACTTAGTGTATAATGGCTAGGAATTCATACTCTCTATGCTCCTGCCGTTGTTCCGGGCATTAATAATGGTTCTTCTAAATTTGCATGGAATTCATCTCGACGGTACTCCACGCGATGGAATATCCCCTCTTATCCTCTAAATCACCCGCTAAATATCTCCTGATTGGGAGATCAGCGGGGATCTTGCCTCTGTTTTCAACCCCACGTCATTCTTTCCCTTTGTAATAATTTCTCATCTAGGTTTCAACTCCATTTGCCCATGGTCCCTTACCCCTGATTAATCCCACTATCCATCCTATCTTGACATATTCTGTCCCATTCAGGATCCTAGCCCCCTGATCATGCTGATTGAAAATACTATGCGGAGTAGACTTTGGTGACACACGAGATTGAAAATCTTATGGGAGTATAATCCGATGACAGATAAGAGATCCCTCTCTGATTGTGCAAGGCTGGAGGCACAACCTAAAGTGGTTCTGCTGTTGCCCAGAAGTGGCCTCCCCTCGCTCGACCTTGGGGGCCCAAATCCCAGTGCCAACATATCAAGGATATGGTGCAGAGAGGAGAATTGAAGCTCCAGTATGTTGCGATGGACAAGCAGATAGCTGATGTGTTGACTAATCCATTATCCAGTATGAATTTTGAGTACTTCATAGAGAAACTTGGTGTTCATCGGATTGAGGTTCCTTCCAAGGGAAAGTGATGAGTCCAAGAACCTTTCTGACATGGTGGTAGGATGGGCCTCCCATGGTCAAATGTAAGTGTTGGGCCCTTCCTACATGGTGGCAGGCTGGGCCTCCCATGGTCATATATAAGTGTTGAGTACTACACCCAGCATGAAAAAGGGATGGCTATGTAGTGGAAATCATTGCAGTGGCAAGGTACTGCACCCAGCATGAAAATGAGATAGATCTGTAGTGGAAATCCTTTCAAAGGAAAGGCAATGCACCCATCATGAAAATGGGTTGGATCTATAGTGGAAATCCTTGCAGAGGTAAGGTACTGTACCCAACATGAACATGGGCTAGCTCTGTAGTGGAAATCCTTGCAGAGGCAAGGTACTACACCTAGCATGAAAAACGGTTGGCTCTATAGTGGAAATCCTTGTAGAGGCAAGGTACTGCACCCAACATGAAAAAGGGTTGGATTTGTAGTGGAAATACTTGCAGAGGCAAGGTGCAGCATCCAACATGAAAAAGGGTTGGCTCTATAGGGGAAGTCCTTGCAAAGGTAAGGCGCTGCATCTAGCATGAAAAAGGGTTGGCTTTGTAGGGGAAGTCCTTGCAAAGGTAAGGCGTTGCATCCAACATGAAAAAGGGTTGGCTCTATAGGGGAAGTCCTTGCAAAGTCAAGGCCTATATCTAGCATGAATAAGGGATGGCTCTATTGATGAAGACCTACATGGATGCTAGGCCTACATCCAACATGAAAAATGGTTGGCTCTGTATAACTTCCTATGATGAGTAGATTTGAGAGATAGCACCATTGCTCGAGATAGCGTAGAATTGGCTTTGATGATGATCCAACTTTGACGATGATCTAGCTTTGATGATGATCCAGCTTTGATGATGTCTAGTGATGAAGACTTGTGCTGATGAACTATGTCAAGAGAATACCTTCCTATTTAAGAGGGAGTGTTGATGTATTTGTAACTTCAGAATGTATTCACTTGTATATTTTATATTGTATTTCATTGTACCCCGACGAAGATGTTTGTTCCTCAAATCAAGAGAGTCATTAATATAATAAATTCAAGTAAATTCATTGAGGCTAACCCTCTGTTGTAATTTGGGGAAATAGTCCCCACAGTTAAGGGGTATTAGGGTTATTAGACTCTCCTATTGAGGTCGACCCTGTATTGTAATTGTCAAGTGGAAAACAAGTATAAATAGAGAGTGAGACTCTCTATTTGAAACACACACTCACTCAAAAGTAGCGCATGAGTGAGAGAAGAGGAGCTCACACAAGTGAGAGAGAGAGAGAACAGTTGTCGAAGATCATCTTTATGTTTTTGGGTTTTAATTTTGCTATTGGTGCTCATTCTATCTCTAAGGAAGTTGTGGGGTTTTCTCCTTTATGGTTTCCCAGAGGAAATTTTTTGTGTCTCTTGTCTCTTATGATTATTTTTCTACATGTTATTCTATTAGATAAGATCCTAGATCATATTGATTAAATGATAAAAGCCCTAAAGTTTTTGCTAAGAGTAATTCTTGGATGATGATATGAAGTTGACAGGAATAGTCTCCTCGAAGGAGGGCCATGATGAATCTCACATCGACGACATGAAACTTGGAACAAAGTTCTGGAATGTTGTAGGTGATGTAACCATAGGACTGACTCAAAAGTACTGACACAAAAGCTGTTTTGACTGCAGAGGTAAAATCTTCAACTTCCCTTTGAACATCAGGTGGCAAGACCGAAGGCTTGGAAGCATTGACTAGACCAAGCGGACACCATGACATAATGCAGAGGAGGACAATGCATTCTTTAAAAGACTCAAAGGAGTGACATGACTCATGAAAGTGGATCAACTTGGAATTCAGTTGAATACCCAATTGACTGAATGAAATGCAGACAACTACCATGTTCAAAGGTGACAAACAACTGCCATATATTTTGAAAAATGAAGTCATTCCCTTCCCTTAATTTCCTCATGATGATTGATGAGTACCTCTTTTTGTTTTTATTAGTTCAAAGAGGGTAACAAACACTCGGTGTATCTTGTTCTAAGACAAGTCCATTCTCATATATTTCACAAACCTAAGAAAGGAGGGGTTCATTCCCAAAAGAGGGTCCTTCGTCGTTTGATTTTATGAGTCTAATGAAAGCAAACTCAGTATCGTTCACATTTAGAGAGTCTGAACAAAAAGAGAAGAAGACTCCAAAGGGTCCTTTTTTGTATGATTTAGTCTCCATGGCCTGAAAAAGTATAAAATAATACCCGAGAGAACTCTTCCAGTCATGATTGGCCATAGTGTTCCTTTTTCATAAATAGTCAATCCAAAACGAAAAAGAGATAAACTACCATCAGAAACACGACTCCTCAAGTACTTTTCTATGCGTGAAGAAGACAAGTTCGCTTGAAAATCTTTTCACATTTAAGGATTCTGAAAAAGAGTTTAAAGAAGACTCCGTTAGGGTTTCTTTTCACGATGAGTAGGTTTAATGAGCCTGAAAAGAAGCAAAAATGACTTGGAGCTTTGATTCTAGGTTTTGAGAGCACGATCAAAGTGTAAAAATGAATGCTCAATGACTTTTTCCATTTTACACAAGTAAGAAAAAGTCAAAAATAAACTTAACCATAAATAATACTGCTCATTTTTGTCCCTGCAAGAACTTTTGAGATGCTATAGTCTCCCAAAAAACATTTCAAACGGGTTTTTATAAACTATATAGAAGGGTATTTTAATTGAAATGATTAAAAAACATTAAAATAATATCCCAACCCTAAAAAAAAATTATAAAAAACAAAATGAATAGTGAAAAACTATTTCATTTACTATTTACCTAGTTTGGAGAGCATTTCAGAGATTTGGTGTGCAGTTTTCAGTCGAAGATTCTGGAGTCGATACTCATCCGTTTTTCGAGCTATCAGATCCAGGTAAGAGATAGAAGCCTTGTCTACATTTTCATGGTTTCCACTTTTATTTTTCATGCATTTTTTATGAGTTTTGGGAATTTTAGGTCAAGCTTAAAAAATGTTCCTCCGGTAACGCTTCTAGCCCTTGTAGGAGGAGCAGTGCCCGATAGGAATTGCATTTTTTAAGGCATGGACAGGTGGTGGCATTGCTTTGTCATAAAGGGATTAAGGCGGTTCTAGCCATGGAGCCATAAAAGTGAATTCCAAAGCCAAAAAAAAAAAAATTAAGCATTTTTGAAGTTTGAATGAACATCTAAATGACCCTTTGATTGTTTTTGGCATATTATTTTGCTAAAAATGGTCACCTGGAAAGAGAGGCAGCATGGTGATGATGATGATAATCGTGTTGTGGTGGATGCATCATCCATAGAAGCTCTATGGGATATTTGGTCTACTAAAATTCTTCCACACTCCTAGCATGGTGTCCCATGTTCGATTACTGGAGTACATTTTGAAAATGTGGAACCCCGAACAACAGTATTTTGAGGTAGGGGCCCATACTCTTGACTGAACTATCTAGGCGACGTGTGCCTATCTCTTGAATTTCTCTCATGGGGGGGATATCACTACATATGATCTTATTATTACGGAGAAAAAATCCTATGGCTTGGGGTACCACAACAGACAGAGTAACTGCAAAAATCAATCCCTTCCCAATATGCAATAGAAATAAACATCTAACACTAAAGGATATCGAAACATACCTTATTCCAAATGGTTGATGTAGATCCCCATTGAGATTTTCCAATCCTGCTTCTGTTAGCAATTTGCTCTCTCAATAATTAAAAAACAATACAAGCATGCTATATAATGGTGTTAGATCTACTCTAGAGTATATAATCAATAATGTATAAGCAATTAAAACCATCCATGGATTCAATATTCATTTAAATGCACATCATCAGACGAGAAAAGATATTTCTATTAATTTAAATTAGAGATTACAAGAATGACAACCTCTATCGGCACGTCTGCGAACCGGAGAAACTGAGTCCTCCACCTTGGCCTCCACCATTGCAATCCTCCATCTCTCGATAGCAAGCTCACAAGAAAATGCAAGCTTGGGAAGAACACAAAGTGCTCCAAGGGACAAAGGGATGCAGACTCAAGTATAATAAATCTACGACAACAATGGACTATAGTTTTCTTGCTCTTCAATTCCTCCCCTTTCAATGTATCCAAAGGGTTCCTTTTATAGTGCTTCAATGGGGTAATGGAAGGTCAAATTTGAGTGATATCAAGGCATATGGAAGGCCAAAAGACAAGTGACTCGAATCCACATCAAGGAAAGCTCCAAAACTATTTGGCCTTTTGTACACATCTCAATGTATGCAAGTTTAAGGGTCATATCCGCGTATATACGTGAGAATGGATTTAAAAGTCATGTATGGCAAATAATGCATGTTTTTAGGGATGAGCTTGGAAACATCAAAGGTACAAAAATGGTCCATGGGGTCCAAAGAGTCTGCAGAGGGACAGGGAAGGCCATAAATATGTGATCTACCATATGTGGTAAAATCAGCTGTAACAGATGCCCCCTAATGTGTGAGGTCATAGGGGTGATCCGATGGCCGAAATACATTATATGTCCATCCCAGAAGTGGAGTGATGAAGAACCAGGTGGAAGAACCATCCATCCAACAAAACAGTACATATATCTCTGCATATGAATGTAAGTACATACAATAGTCCTGGATACATAAGAGTACAATTGCCATGAATAGGCATGATACAAAATATGACATGTGTGGTCATCGCCACATACAATATAGATAGATCAGAATCTCCATGGTCAAAATATACAAAGGATCATGATCTCCATGAAAGCTAAAGATATACAATGGATCAAGATCTCCATAATGGATGAAGACATCTGACATACACTGGAATCAAGTCAGAGCTAAAATCTCATGAACACTAGCATGATCAAGGAGGTAGCATGTCAGAAATGCCACCAATCTAGAAAGTTTTCTACACAATATGCTACGAGTACATGTCCTACTATATGAATAAAGGTGTCGAGGGCGAACATAGTAGTCCATCGTCTGATTACTGTTACAGAGAGAAATTCCTATGGCTTGGGGTACCACAACAGACAGCTTGACTCCAGAAATCAATCCTTTCCAATATGCAAAAGAAATAAAATTTATAACACTAAAGGATCAGACCTCGTACCTTATTTTGCACGGTTGAAGTAGATCCCCTTTCAGCTTTCCAACTTCAGCTTGAATTGATGAATCACTTCCTCAACAACAAGTAAACAAGACAAGCATACTATATATATTGGTGTTAGATATATTCTAGCATATATAATCAACAATGTATAAGCATTTGAAATCATCCATGGATAAAATATTCATTCAAACATACATTATTGGATAGGAAAAGATAATTCTATTAATATAAAATCAAAGATTACAATGGATACAACCTTTGTCGACACGTCTGCAAATCGAAGAAACCGAATCCCCCACTTGGGCCTCCACCACCTCAATCCTCCATCTCTCGGTAGCAAGCTCAAAAGAAAAAGGCAAGCTTGTGAAGAACACAAAAGTGCTCCAAGGGACAAAGGGATGCAGACTCAAGCACAAGTTCTGACAACAATGGACTATAGTTTATTTACTCTTAATTCTCTTATATTCCTTCAATGTATCAAAGAGTTCCTTATATAGCTTTTCAAAGGGGTAATGAAAGGTCGAATCCGAGCAATCTCAAGGCATATGGAAGGCCAGGAGTCAAGTGAGTCGGATCCATGTCAAGGAAAACTCCAAAAGGATTGGGATTTTGCACACATCCTGATGTACGCGGTTTTAGGGGTCAAACCTGCGTATATACCCGATTAGGGGTTTAAAAGTCGCGTATATGAATTTTCACATGTTTTTAGGGATGGTCTAGGAAACATCAAAGGACAAAAAATGGTCCAAGGGGTCTAAGGAGTCTGTAGAGGGACAGGGGAAGGCCATCAAGTGTGATTCACCTAGTGTGGTAAAATCAGCTATAATAGATTCGCCCTAATGTGTGAGGTCATAGGGGTCATACGATGGCCGAAATACATTATAAGTCCATCCTAGAAGTGGAGTGATGAAGGATCCCAAATGGAAGACCAGCCACCCAATTATCATAGTACAATGATACAACTCTACACATAACTACAACTACATCTAGCAGTCCCGGATACATAAGAGTACAATGGCCATGAATAGGCATGATACAAAATATCACATAAGTGGTCATCGCCACGTACAATATACATAGATCAGAATCTCCATAATGAAGATATATAAAGGATCATGATCTCCATAATGGCGGAAGATATATAATGGATCAAGATCTTCACAATAGCTAGAAATGTCTGACATATACTGGAATCAAGTCATGAGAGTTGAAATCTCATGAACACTGGCACGATCAAGGAGGTAGCATATAAGAGATGCCACCAATCTAGAAGGGTTTCTACACAAACTGCTACGAGTACATGTCCTACTATGTGAATAGAGGTGTCGAGGTCAAACATAGTAGTCCATCATCTGATTATCGGTCATTGATGTATATCGTTAACAGATGCGAGATCACCCACTGATAATGAAAATGGGAATCAAGTTACTAGAGTGAAAACTAACAAGTGCGAATAAATGTGTTGAGGTCAAACACTTGAGAGGATCCATCAATCAGGGGACATTGATGTATTCCCAAAGACTATCGATAGCGAGAGAACCTACCACTAATGACTACATGTCTCAAGGCACTAAAAAATGACTCTAGATTCCAATCCCAGAATAAATGATCTGAAGTCGATGGGATGAAATCCGCTGGAAGGAGGGAATTAAGGCATCCCCCATCATCCAACATGAGGTACTCAGCAAAGCTATATAATGTGGAAGGACTCGATCATAATGTGCATGAACCAATAACTATACCGGGAATGGCCGACATGCAAAGTCAAGATAACTGAGGAATGGCCAACTCAGGTTTCAACTTTTTTCAAATAAGAGCATAACAATGAATGGTGATTGAATAAAGGCAGCATAGACTTGATATACAAAACTGGGACATCTCTGCGACATAGGAGGCATCGACAGAGGCTCCATGGGGACTGGAAGCTTAACCAGTCCGTGGAGATAAACTCAGATAAAACAATTACAGCTCCTAAAGTCAAACTATAAACCCAACTAACGGATGTGATATATAGTGCTTTGTTCGAAGGCGACATGACTTGACAGTTGCCAAAAGATAACATCTTTCCTTGTCCGTATTTTTGTTTTTTTTGTACTTTTTCAAATATTTAAAAAGCTTGAAAAAGAATAAAATGGATTTATAGTTAGAGACTAGGAGGAGATGAGTGTCATATGGGAAAACAAACTAGTTCCAAGCAGTGGCACATACCTATGCTCACTGCAGGGATACATGTGTAGGATAGCGACACTCGAGGGAAAGTCCCCTCCCAGTAAAAATAGGGAATCAATCTGCAAAGGATATATAAAATGGTTCTGCATGGCTAGACATGAGACAAGATCAAGCTATATGGCTAAAACTCAATGTCAGGGAAGCCGACATAAGGCTCAATAAGGAAAGCAAAGCTCATGATAATGCAATTACAACTTAACATAAGGGAGTCCTGAGGGAAATAGGCCAGCAAAAGATCAAGAGGAGTATGAGGCTCTTGCAAAATTTCATGGCAATACTATACAACGGACTCCCACACCCTAAGGGACAAAATGTCAGCATGGTCACCAAATGCAAATAAGGCGCTAAATAGGGTACCCATGTAAGGTCAAGCTCTACCACTCATATCATGCCACTTCTAAAATAGCAAGAAGGTTTCGTGACATAATAGAGTGGGTTTGTACCTCTAAGGCTATAATGAAATAGTCATAAGGTCATGCAAAATGCAAACAGTGATGAAACCTAACCTATATGCCAGTTTAGATATGATACCTGAAATTGGCTCAAACGGGTCAATCCAATAGCTGAAACGGCACTCAAAAAGGTCTCCTACATCATAAATTAGTCCAAAAACGGTCCAAAAGGATTAGAAACGGTCCAAACTATAGGAAAGGGGGTATAAAATTTTAAAAATTGAAAATTTTCTATAAATAGTAAATAATTCAAAACATTTTAAAACATTTGAAACTTTTACCCATTTGAGCTTAGAACTTCAACAACGAATTCCAGGAGATCCAGCCGACATAATCCACTACTGTTTTTTCCAGGTACTTACCCATGCTCTACTCTTTCATTTTGATGCAAATTCTATCAAATTCCATGGTGTATTTAGCATTCTAGGCCATTCTAAGATAGGCGCCACAGCCCACACAGAAATCGAGGGTTTTTCTGCGTGTAGGGTTGGATATATGCGGAAAATGCCCCCGAAGCCGCATACATATGCGACAGTTTGGAAAACAGTCATGTATGCGGCCACGATCAAGGTTTTTCAAGTGTTCTAATGGGAAAAATTCAAATTTTTTGTACAGGATGGTCCTAGAATGGAGAGAACGTGAACATGGTGATGTAGAAGAGGTAGTAAGGGTAAATCTAATGGCTCAACAAGCATTACATGCATGCGGGCTATACAAATTTTGGTGTCTTGGTGGTTTAAGGGCCAAACCAGGACTATTGCAGATGTTAGTGGACTATTGGGATCCAGACTCGGAGTCTTTCTAGATAGATGGGATGTCCCTCACCATAGAAGTGGAGGACATATACTTTATTACTAGACTTTCTCGACAAGGGGAAGTAGTAAACCTACGCTCTCGCCGGCATGGAGGTGGCCTGACTATAGATGAGTACATTGCGGTGTACTACTATCCGGACACGAAGAAGGTAGGGAGTCAGATCCCAACTAACTCCATATAGGTGCTGGGCCTCAAGGCCATCCTACTAACACTAGTTAAGATAGCAGGCTTGGATTCACTCCACTAGGCCTCCCAGCCTCTAATGTTCTATGCAGTGGAGTGCATGAGACCCACGGTATATGATTGGAGCACTGCGCTATTGGGAAACATGAAGGAACAGCTCAGTGAGTGGAAGATGGGAAGAGTGTGAAACTTCAGTTTCAGCAGCATACTGAGTACCTTTTTCTTTGAGCGTGTTCCAGGATTGAGCCCTAGAGTTGACGTTCCTCTACACAAGGTTCGAGATCCAGCCCAACGACGTTGGGCAGGTGTGATGCACAAACTGGGTGGAGGTAGGGTGTCCAACCCCTATCCAACTGATTTCTTCCCATGGTGGTGACGATAGATAGTTGCCATCGATGACTACCCCTATGCGGGGATAGATTTCCGGGGAGACTCGAACATGCTGCTACCACCAGGATCGACAGACGGTGACATAGGTAACGAATCTCGACCCTCTTTTTAAAATTTTTGAGTTATTTAATTTTTTGTGTTTTTTTATTATGTGGAATCAAAAGACATGTTTTTAGGTGACAACACATAGTGACTTCTACCATATGCATGCAGATGTGGGACCATGGTGGCCTGAAGGCTTCCCTCATCATAGACGGAGCAGAAGAGGAGACGATATCATGTGTGTGGATGCAGAGCGGACACTCCAGAGCATTCATACCAACTTCGTGAGGCTGACACACATAGTACCCATGGCGTAAATCGAGGACTTGCCTGAGGCCATGTAGCACCAGGTGGTGGGTGTACCATGAGCATGGGTGCGGCTATTTCGATACCTAGCTAGAGCCATAGTGAAATTCCACGATCACAACCCCCCTCCTCCTCCACAGGCTTAGATACCTTGGAGTGATACATTTTGTACTACCGTGTATTATATTTTGGTGGCTTGAGAGCCCCATTTTTGTATTATGACACTATGTATTACCACATTTTGGATGTTTATAAAAACTTTTATCATGATAAGTTTATTTATTTACATGTGTAAAAATTTATGTTTGTGATGAGCTTATTGACTATAAAACAAATGCCAATCTAACACGTAGTTAGCATATGAGTCAGCAACTTGATTATTAATTCTTGGAACATGTATGTATGTTATATTGTCAAATTGTCGTTCTAATAATCTCACATGTAAGAATCTTCTTAATAATGTCGGATCTCTAACATGGTACAAACCATTAAGCTGTGACACTACTAACTCCGAATGAAGACGTACCTCAAGAGAGAGAACACCATGTAAAATGGCATCTCGTAGAAGCTCAATAATGGCACTATATTCAGCAAATTTTTTTGAAGATGGCTGTAAACATATGCCTCCTGAAGAAAATACCTAACTCATAGCACTATAAATCACCCAAGCAGCAGAGGTTGAGTGTTGAGTGTGACGACTCGCACCATCGATGAATCCTATGAAGGTGGAAGATTCCATTGACATCTACCAAAAGAAACAAAAACTAATCACAAACCCGATCACCATAAGAAAAAGATCTACCTATGAAAAATTGTACAATAATATACAATAACGAGCCTTGGCTGAAAATCATGCATAGTACTTCTTGAGATAGAGACCATTTCTAGGCTCTGCCAAGGTTGTCCCCTCATAATCCACTAACTCATAAACACCCTTCTCTAATACACGCTTAATGACATAAGGACCATGCCACATGCGGTTAAACTTTCCTGCCCCAAGGGTTCTTTCGTTGATCCCACAAAAGGACCAAGTCTCCCTCACTAAACCTCCTTGGATGGACAGAATTATCGTACTGGACCTTTACGCAACGCTTATTTACTTCTAGAGCGACCAAGACATCTCGACGCTACTCATCAAGTTGCTCAAGGTGGACCAAATGCTCCTCCAACAGTGAAGTTTCTGGAAAGAGCTCTATGGCTAGCTTCAAAGAAGGAATCTTGCATTCAACCGGCAATACTGAATCCAATCCATGTACAAGTTGATATGGAGAAAAACCCGTGGCAGTCTTAACACCGGTTCTATACGCCCACAAAGCAGGATATAACATAATGTGCCAATTATTCTTGCTTTGTGCGATGGTTCGTTGGAGAATGGATTTAAGTGATTTATTCACTGCTTCTACCTGTCCATTTGATTGAGGGTAGTAAGAGGAGGAATGCTCTTGTTTATACCCTAATTTTGATGCCAACTCTTCCATCATATGATTCTGAAAGTGTGAGCCATGGTCAGTGACAAGCTCTTTCGGAATCCTGAACCGAGTAATATTCTGGTTGAATACGAAGTGTGCAGCTGTCTCACCGTCGGATTTAATTGTAGCCCATTTTGTGAAGTATTCAACAACCACTATGATATGATGATGCCCCCCAGCTGAAGCTAGGTTGCAATCCATAAAATCAAGCCCCCACTTAGTGAAGGTACCGGTGGTGATGATGGGAAGTAATGGGGCAGGTTTCAAGTGCATATTACATGCAAACACCTAGCAAGGGTGACACCTCTTGACCGTATCTACACAGTCCTTAACGATCGACAGCCAAAAATTACCTACTCTTAAGATTTTTTGGGTTGTAGAAATCCCAAATAAATGACCACCACATGCCCCTCCATGGCAATCATTCAGCACTACCTCAGCCTCTTCATGAGTTAAACAACGTCGTAAAATGGAATCTACCCCATGGCGGTACAAAGTGTTATCCACTGTGAGGTAATTCTTAGACAGGTGACGTATCCGTCGTCATTCATCCCATGAAAGGTGAGTAGGGACCTTCAATGTTTGTAAATATATAATGATATCCCCATACCATGGGTCAAAAGTTGAGATTAAGAAGATGTGCTCATCGATAAATGTATCTTCACAAACCAACTCGTCGGCCTCGCTTGGGAAATCCGATATAATCTCCGCAAAAATTAACAATTTCTTCGATTATGCTGAAACAAACTCAAGGTCGAATTCTTGTAGGATGACAATCCATTTATTATATTTTCCCCCAATCATCCTTCGAGTGAGGACAAATTGAAATGGATTGACATGGGCTACAACCAAGGTCTGGCGAAGGAGAATATAATGTCTCAACCATTGAACTGTGTGTACGGTAGCTAAGGCAAGCTTCTCAACATGAGAATAACAGATCTCCACGTCAATAAGATTCTGGCTCAGATAGTTTATGGCATGCTTTTGGAGCTCCTCATCCTCTTGAACCAAAACCATACCAATCGTCTCCATGGACGCAGCCACATAAAGTAGGAAATCACAGCTATAGTCTAGGGGACTAATCATCAGGGCCGATGCTAGGGCTTGCTTGAGCGCATCAAAGTACTCCTGGGTTCGCTCATCCCAACAAAAGGTGGTGTCCTTCTTCAAAATATGCATGAAGCCTCTAGTCAAATTGGCAAAAATGACAATGAATCTCCGTAAGAAGTTTGCCATGCCCTGCAAACATTAAAGATGACAAATATTTTTCGGGGCAGACAACTGAAGTATTGCTTCAACCTTCAAAGGGTCAACTCTTATACCCTCTTTAGAAACAATGAATCCTAATAAGTGACCTGACTTCACACAAAAGATGCACTTGTGAGGATTTAACTTGACCAAATAATGGCGGCACCTTTTGAATACCAATCTCAAATGATAGGAATGATGCATTCTCAGACGAGAATGAGTAGCAAGGTCATCCAAAAATACTTTGATAATCGATTTGAGATCATGGAAGATCAAGGTCATGGCTCGCTAAAAAGTAGCTCCGGTGTTCTTAAGGCCAAAAGGCATTTTTCGATATGAAAAAGTTACCCAAGGACAAATAAATGTAATCTTATGTTGGTCCTCAGGTTTAATTTGTATCTGATTATATCCGGAAAAGCCATCCATAAAGGAAAAAACCTTGCTACCCACACACTCATCCAAAATCTGATCAATAAATAGTGTGGGGAAATTGTCTTTAGGATAGGCATGATTCAAATCATGGAAATCAGTACATATGTGGATCGCTGCCTGCTTCTTATCAACCAGAACGGGGTTTGAAACCCACTTCGTCAAGGGAACAGGATTGATAAAACCGGCTTTCAACAGTTTTTCTATCTCTGCCTTAATCGCGGGTGCTTTCCTAGGATTCACCGCACACAAACATTGTCAAATAGGCTTAGTGTTGGGATAAGTCTTAATCTCATGTTCAACAATGCGAGGGTCGATACCTGGCATTTCATCGTAAGACCAAGCTAAGATATCACGAAATTCTTTAAACAGCTTGGTGTATTATTGAATCTCAGCATGGGAACATTCTTTCCCAATATAGACATTCTCTATCCTGCTAGGATCGTGAGAGATATTGATAGGAATCGTTGGAGATATATTTGCCATGTTCCCATTAGCCATCAGACTAGGAGAGCTTAATGGAACCATGGGGCTACCAATTCTCTCACTAAGGACATCCCTAAAGTTCTCATGCTCCAAGTGATCAAGCTCGGGAAGAAAGTAAGATCTATGATGGAGCTCTTCCCATGGTGGCTCAACTCTTGACATGGCCTCAGTAATCGCTTCGTCTGAAGGAAAAACACTATCAAGGCAGTTGTGTGCGTGAGAAGACTGTACTGCCCATGCAGGCAGTACATACGGGTCCTCCTCCTCTGTCCATGAAGAGGAAGGACTAGGATAAGCAACACACTCAATATTAGCTTGATAAGCTACCATAGTTGTAGGAAACAGCATGTCCGTTACGATGGGCTCACTCGAAGTATTCGATGTAGGAAGAATCCAAGGATCTTCCATATGACTCCTGCAAAAAGACACCGATCTCACAGATGTCGAAGGCTCATCAGAACTAGACCCTATCATAAGGATAGGTGCAGGACAACTAAAAATTCCCATGAGGGATGGATACATGCCCACACCCACACTCCTAGTTGCCAGCTAAGAGTGCTCTACAATCGAGATTAAAGCTCTCAAAGATGAGGTAACTAACGGATTCTTGAATGACGTTTGATCGATCGTAACTATCTTCCCATTAAATGGAAATCATACAACGTGAAATAGGGAAGAAGTTACAGCTTGCATACTGTACATCCAATTCCTACCTAGCAAGAGATTGTAGTCGAGGGGCGCATCAATCACCTCGACCTCTATCGCAACGGTCTTCCCTCCCAAATGGACCTTAAGGGAAGGCAGGATCCCGTGCATCCTAAATGATCTCCCATTGAATGCAGTTAACATGGTCATAGACTTAGAAAACTCAGGGGAACCTAAACCCTTCCAACACGATAAAGACATCATAGAAGCAACAGCGCCTTCGTTAATCACAGTGTGCTTGATGGTCATGTTGAGACATTCTACGTGAATCAAAAGAGACACATAGTAAGGCAAGCGAGGCTGAAGTCCTGCGGTTTCAAATTTAATCACAGAGGAAGAATTATCGTCATTCACACCAACGGCAAAAAGCAAAGCCTTCCTTTGCGAAGGACAAATCTGAAGTACTTCTAGTGCAGACATCGCACAAGGAGTGTGGCCCAAATCCTCAACAACAGAATAGTTCTAAGTGGCTCAGGAATTAGGATTGTGCCCCGAATGCTTAAGGACTCCATTAGGAATGTGAGGTATAGCTTCAGGTTTATCCACAAGTTTTTCAATACGCAAAGAAGTCCCTGGTGGATCAGGATTTTTTCTTGGGCTGGGTTGTGACGAACCATAGTCCTTCGGACGGGTCACAAATTTTGTAGCATGTACCATGTTAATGCAACCATGACCACTACCCTCCGTCGGATCTTGATCACCACCAGAATGATCATGGGTCCTCAAGTTCATGTTTTGATTATGAGATAAAGGGTTAGTCAGCACAGCTGGGCCCTGTGCCAAGAATCTTGAGACTTCGTCGATATGAGGGCACATGTAAGTGAGGTGATCTTTCTTACACAACTTGCAAGGAAATTTAACCTTATGTTTAGCTTGCTTGTCCCCCCCAACATCACGGGCGTTCTTGCCATTATTATTAGCATTTTCGTTCCTATTCCCACCCTTACGATTGTTCTTACCCTTCTTTTTATTCCATCTGGGCTACTGGTTACCCTTCTGGTCCGACGATTGCACTGAAAGCACACTCGCCATTTGGGTAGGTTGAGATGAAGCCGTGGCTTGTCCTAAGGTAGATTGGTTGATTGATAATAGACTAACTTGTTTTGCAACCAAATCCGTAGGTTTAGCACTCGCACAACCAACAATGCGATCGGCATTTGGTCCAGGTTTAACTTTGGGGTCAAAACTAGAATGCAGAGCATTGGGAATGATCTCATATAACAAACCGGATTGAGCATAAATCTAATCCAGTTCCTATGCCCTAAAAATGGCTTGTTCCTCATTTTGCACTCCGTATGTAGAAACATCCTTCGTTATATAAGGAAATAATGACTTAAGAAACCATTCGAGGAGGAATTTCGGTGGTATAAAGGCTTTAATCAACCTCTTTCGTCTACGCCACTCTTGGATATGATCCGAGATATGTGTGGCTTTATCCTATTGAAATGTCAACAAGAGTTATGTATCAATGTCATAACGCACTGGTAGCTATAAGTGGTTAAAAAAAGTCATCACTAGGTCATCAAACAAAGCGAATGCCCCCCTAGGTAGCTCTATATACCATTTTGCAGCAAGCCCTGTATGGGTGCATTGAAACAGCCTTATACAGATTGAGTCCTGGTGTAAGGAATTCGAAGAGCACCATAGGTGAAAGGTAGTAACACGTTCACTCAGATCCTCTCCCGGTTTGCCCTCGAATTTGGGTATGTCTGAGGGAAGCTTAGTAGGGACAGTCGGCCAATCTGGGTCATGAGATACAATATCATTCATCAATCTCGACAAGTCAGGAAGATTCAGCATTGCAAGGAAAGGGATCCTAGGATGATTAGGTCTATGGACTACTCCCTAATAGTTCTGATTCGCATAGGTCTGATTACCATAACCACCATGGCCTTGGCCATAGTGCCCCCCTCCCATTTGACCCGTATAGGGTGGCATGGAAGCACCATAGTGTGGTGTACCTTGACTATTTGAAGCTACAAAGCCGTAATTTGGAGAGTAAGTGGGTTGTTGATACCTATACCCATAAGGTGAAGAACCCTGTCCATAATACGTCCCATAATAAGGTCCACAAGTCATTACATGCGATGTCCCATGAGACACTCCGTAAGTAGGAATATACGCTCCGAAAGTAGGAATATACATTTCGGAAGTAGGAATATATGCTCCGGAAGTAGTAACATGACCTCTAAAAGTATGAACATAACCTCCCAAAACAACGGGTGGTATGTGAGCCTGAGACACAATTGATTGAGTAACTGCAGTACGGACATGACTAGTAGCAACATTCCAGCTCGAAGGACCATGTGAATGAGGTGGAAGGTGGACATTTGAAGAACTAGGGACAGAGGACGAAGGGACCTGTGTAATTATGTACGTATTATTCCCTATAGTCACTCGTCTCGGATCTGGTATCCTAATAGGATCACTAACCCTAGACCTAGGAGGAATATGTGATGTAGCTTCCACCACCGGGAGGGAAGGTGCAATGTGACTTGTGCTCCCAAACCTCTCCGCATGGTAAGGAATGAGAGTGCCCCCAGGCATAGTGTTAGGCTCAAATTATGAATCGACATGAAATGCCAAATCATGTGTGGGGAAACTAGACATACCATAACTAGTGCTCGTAGGTTCAAAATGAGTCTCATCATCTTCCGGCATTCCATACCAGTTATGCGTCAATGGGGGATCAACACCAAAGTAAGTAGGTCTATCATGAAAAGTACCTATCTCAGAAATTACAGGACCTAACTTAGTCAAATTAGGTGAAGGATCATAGTTAGGATTAAATTCCCCATCTTCCACTTGAATGGGAGAAGGTGGTTTAGGAATACCTTCAACATGGTCTCCCATCATGTGTGAATCAATGTGTGAAGCAGTCCTCCTGGACTGTCTATTTCTCTCTCCCAAAGGAGGAGGAGATGTAGAAGGTGGAAGTCCTGCTAAACGACAAGAACGGTGAGGAGCCGCACCCAAATCCACAATGACTCAAAAAGTATAAAAGACTCTCTAGCTACGCAAACCCTAGGTAAGCTAACGTGCACAGAGTAATCACCAATAAAATCTAAATCCAAACACAAGCAATCAAGGGTAGGATAAGTGAGCTCCCGAATGATGAAGGTATGTCTTTCCTAAGAGAGGCTTGAGACTCCCATACACAATAAGCAGAGGTATGTAACCAATTATTGTGGCCCTCAGCTTCAACGCGTAAAGCGACTGTGCTATCCGACCCCAACCTGGCCAGGACACCCGCAGAATAATCCCTGTAGAGTACCCCCTTGATATCCTAGGTAAGTCCACTAAGTTCACCTCAATATAATCAATGCTCAGGTGGACAATCGCAGGCGGGATTGACCATATGGGCAGGGTAGCAAAGCCTGAAACTCTCGAAAGAGCCCCCAGATACGAATACAATCTTGGAAATATCTCCGGTGCTATTCAGTTATGACTACGAGTCATCCTAATCAATAACCGCTCACACTGCCTCGTGCTTAACTCCCTTTTGAGAGGAGGATCCTGAGAAACACTGGTTATACCAAGGAATTTCACACACTCACCTGGACAGACACATACATGTTGTTGTTTAGTGGTCTTGGAGAATTGACTCACAATGAACCATTCCAAGACCCTAAAACCTAATCTTGTTGGTGAACCCTATCAAATAAAGTAGTGTAGTTCATTTTAATTAAGCATTGATTTTAATTGGATTTATTTCTCAAAAGAGGTATATGGCTATGCAACTAATGGCGTTATGACACAACATGAAGCAAAATGCACACCTAACAATCAATGCAAATGCATTGTGTCCATGAAAAATAGGGTATGCTACTACATGAAATGCACAATTTTCTTCGAGTGATAGGTGAAATATTTGCTATATGAAATCCTGACTAATACTCTAAAGCAAATCTACTGCAAGTACTATGAAAAATGCAAGATGCAATGCATGATGATAAGCAAATATTTTTGGATTTTTTGAAATAAAAATGAGATATTAAAGAAAAAGAATGGCTCTACAACCCCCAGAATCTACAAGCACACTCAAGCAGCACTCAATCAAAGTACTAAGGTAAAAGAAATCTAATGCACTAATCCCAAAACAAAAAAATCAAAAAACACAATGACAAGAACATTCTTCAAAAAAGAAATTTTACCCTAAAAAAATGTCTCTAGTCAGAAATAGAGGTGTATACAGACTCTAGCAGTATCAAAGGAGACTCAGCAATCATCAAAATTCATCCAGCAACAATCCATCTTCCTCTAGAAGGCAAAACTAATGGCATACGTGACTATTCGCAGTAAACCCACATGTGTACACAGAAATAGCAGTGAAACCCACGAATATACGTGACTGTGAGTAAAAAACTCGTGTACAAGAAGAAAGGTGCATAAAAATAAAGGCAAACAGACAAGCTAAGACAAACTTCACACCAATCAGACACCACCAAGAAAACATGCCCCCAGAGCTGACACAAAAACAAGAGAAAAAGAGCAATTCAAAGTCATTAAATGCCAATAGAAAATCCCCAAAGGACAACTACTAGGAACTCCCTAGTGGAGTCGCCAATTCTGTTACAGAGAGAAATTCCTATGGCTTGGGGTACCACAACAGAGAGCTTGACTCCATAAATCAATCCTTTCCAATATGCAATAGAAATCAAATATTTAACACTAAAGGATCAGACCTCGTACCTTATTCCGAACGGTTGAAGTAGATCCCCGTTGAGCTTTCCAACTTCAGCTTGAATTGATGAATCACTTCCTCAACAACAAGTAAACAAGACAAGCATACTATATATATTGGTGTTAGATCTAATCTAGCATATATAATCAACAATGTATAAGCATTTGAAATCATCCATGGATAAAATATTCATTCAAACATACATTATTGGACAGGAAAAGATATTTATATTAATATAAAATCAGATATTACAATGGATACAACCTCTGTCGGTACGTCTACGAATCGGAGAAACTGAATCCCTCGCTTGGGCCTCCACCACCTCAATCCTCCATCTCTCGATAGCAAACTCACAAGCAAAAGGAAAACTTGGGAAGAACACAAAAGTGCTCCAAGGGACAAATGGACGCAGACTCAAGCACAAGTTTCAGAAACAATGGACTATAGTTTCTTTGCTCTTAATTCTCTTATATGCCTTCAATGTATCAAAGAGTTCCTTATATATATTTTCAAAGGGGTAATGAAAGGTCGAATTCGAGTGATCTCAAGGTATATGGAAGGCCAAGAGTCAAGTGAGTTGGATCCATGTCAAGGAAAACTCCAAAAGGATTTGGATTTTGCAGACATCCCAATGTATGCAGTTTTAGGGGTCAACCCCGCGTATATATGCGATTAGGGGTTTAAAAGTCATGTATATGAATTTTCACATGTTTTTGGGGATGGTCTAGGAAACATCAAAGGACAAAAAATGGTCCAAGGGGTCTAAAGAGTCTACAGAGGGACAAGGGAAGGCCATACAAGTGTGATTCACCTGGTGTGGTAAAATCAGCTATAACAATTACCAGTCATTGATGTATATCGTTAACAAACGCGAGATCACCCATCGATAATGAAAATGGGAATCAAGGTACTAGCATGCAAACTAAAAACTGTGAATAAATGTGTTGAGTTTGAACACTTGAAAGAATCCATCAATCAAGGGAGATGGATGTATTCCCAAAACTGTCAATGGTGAGAGAACCTACCACTGATGACTGCAATCCTTAAGGCACTCAAAATGACTATAGACTTCTATTCCAGAATAAATGATCTCAAACCGATGGGATGAAATTCATTGGAAGGAGGGAATTTCATCATCCAACATGACATACTCAGCAAAGCTGTATAATGTGGAAGAACTCAATCATAATGTGCATGAACCAGTAATAGTATCGAGAATGGCCAACATTCAAATTCAAGAAAACTAAGGACTGGTGGAATCAGGCTTCAAATTCCTTCGAACAAGAGCATAAAGGTGAATGGTGACTGAAAGTAGGCAGCATAGAATCAATATACACAACTGGGACATATCTGCGACACATGAGGTATCGACAGAGGCTCCATAGGGTCTGGAAGCTTAACCAGTCGGTGGAGATAAACTCAGAGAAACAAGTACAGCTCCTAAAGTCAAACTATTAACCCAACCAACGGATGTGATATATAGTGCCATGTTCGAAGGCGACACGACTCAACTGCTACCAAAGATAACATCTTTTCCTGTTCGGATTTTTGGTTTTTTTGATTTTTTCGGACTTTTTCAAATATTTTGAAAAGCTTGAAAAAGAATAAAAGTGCTTTATAGTTACAGACTAGGAGGAGACGAGTGTCAAGAGGCAAACAAACTAGTTCCAAGCAGTGGAACATACCTATGCTCAATGCAAGGAAACATGTGTAGGATAATGACACTCGGGGGAAAGTCCCCTCCCAAAAAAAATGGGGAATCAAGCTGCAAAAGATATATAAAATGGCTTTGTGTGGCTAGACATGAGACAAGCTCGGGCTATATGGCTAATACTCAAAGTTAGGGAAGCCGGCATAAGGCTCAATAAGGTAGGGAAAACTCATGATAATGCAATTACATCTTGACATAAGGGAGTCCTGGGAAAAAGGCCAGCAAAAAGATCAAGAGGAGTATGAGGCTCTTATGCAAAGTCATGGAAATACTATACAAAGGACTCCCACATCCTAAAGGAAAAATGTTGACATGGGCACCAAATGCAAAATAGGAGCTAACTAGGGTACCCATGTATGGTCAAGCTCTACCATTCACATCATGTCACTTCTAAAAGCAACAAGAAGGTTTCGTGACAAGATAGAATGGGTTAGTACCTGAGGTTATAATGAAACGGTCATAGGGTCATGCAAAGTGAAAATGGATGTGAAACCTGACCTATATGCTAGTTTAGACATAATACCTGAAATCGACATGAACGGGTAAAAACCACAGTCAAACCGCGCTCAAAATAGACTCCTACACCATTAAATTAGTCCAAAACGGTCAGAAAAGGTCAAAACTATAGAAAGTGGGTAAAAATTTTCAAAACTTTTCTATAAATAGTAAAAAATTCAAAATTTCCATATCATTTGAAATTTTTACCCATTTGAGCTCAAAACTTCCAACGCGAATTCCAGGAGCATCGTCCGGCGAAATTCGACACCGTTTGATTTAGGTAACTCCTCATGTCCTCTTCTTCCTATTTCATGCAAATTTTTTAAGTTTTCATGGTCCAATTCATTTTTTATGCCATCCTAAAGTATGCGTTTTGGCCCACACAGGTATCGAGCCTTTTTCTACATATAGGGCTGGCCATACGCGGAAAAACCACCCAAACCTGCATACATACGCAGTTGTTTTGCAAATAGTCGCATATGAGGCCGTGGATGAGGTTTTTAGGGGTAAATAATAAGCAAATCTCTTGTTTTTTGTGCAGGATGGTTTTAGAATGGAGGGAGAGGGAACATGGTGATGTAGAATAGGCAGTGCAAGGTTACTTAATGGCCCAACAAGCTTTGTGTGCATGTGGTTTGTATAAGTTTTTGTGTCTTGGCAACTTGAGGGCCAAACCATAACTCCTGCAGATGCTAGTGGATTACTGGGATCCAGACTCTAAGTCTTTTCACATTGACGAGATGTCGCTTAGTATAGATATTGAGGACATATACTTTATCACTGGATTATCCCAATGAGGAGAGGTGGTAAATCTTTGATCTCGCGGGCCAGGAGGTGGATTAACTATTGATGAGTACATTGCAGTGTATTACTTTCTGGACACAAAAAAGGTTGGGAGTCAAATACTGACAAACTCGCTCCAGGTGCCGAGACTGAAGGCCATATTGTTGGTACTCAATATGATAGCCGGCTTAGCTTCATTCCACCAGGCCTCTCAGCCATTGATGTTCTATGCGGTGGAGTGTATGACTGGAGCACTGTGTTGTTGAGAAACATGAAGCAGTAGCTCAGTAAATGCAAGATGGGCAGGGTGAGAAACTTCGGTTTCGACAGCATACTGAGCACATTCTTCTTTAAGTGTGTACCAGGGATAAGCCCTAGAGTGGACATTCCTCCACACAGATTTTGAGATCTGGCCCAACGATGTTGGAAAACTGTTATGTGCAAACTGGGCGGAGGTAGGGTGGCTAACCCCTACCCAGCGGACTTCTTTCCATGGCAGTGGAGGCAGATCATAGCCATCGATGACTATCCCTATGCAGGGATATATTTCTGTGGAGATCTGGACATGCCCCTACCACCAGGAGTGACATATGGTGACATAGGTAATGAATCCCAAACCCACTTTAAGTTTTTTGAATTATTAAATTTTTTTGTGTTTTTTGATATTTTGACTCAAAAGACATGTTTTGGGGTGACGACACATAGTGACAATCTGTCATGTGTATGCAGATGTTGGACCACGGCAACCAGATGGTTTCCCTTATCATAGATTGAGGGGAAGAGGAGACGACATCATGGGTTTGGATGTGGAGCAGATGCTCCAAAGCATCCACACAAACTTCGTACGCTTGACACACAGGGTACCCATGGCACAAGTTGAGGACTTTCCTGAGGCCATGCAGCGCTAGGTCGTTGGTGTACCATGGGCATGGGTTCAATTATTTCGATGGCTAGCTAGAGCCATGGTGTGCTACCATGATTAGAACCCCCCTCCTCCTGCACAAGCTTAGAGACCTGAGAGTACTTCTTTTTGTACTACCATGTATTATATTTTGGTGGCTCGAAAGCCCCAATTTTGTATTATGACACTTATGTATTATGACATCACATTTTGGATATTAATCAAAAACTTTTATGATGATCGATTTTATTTATTTACATGTGTGAAAAAATGTATGTTTGTGATATGCTTATGGTCTATGAAACAAATGCCAATCTAACACATAGTTAGCATATGAGTCAGCAACTTGATTAAAAATTCTTGAAACATGAATGTATGTTATATTCTCAAATTGCCGTTCTAGAAATCTCACACGTAAGAATATTCGTAATAAAATTGGATCCCTAATACGATACGATCCATTAAGCTGTGAAACCACTAACTGTGAATCAAGACGTACCTCAAGAGAGAGAACACCATGTGAAATGGCATCACGCAATAACTCAATAACGACACTATATTCAGCAACATTGTTCGAAGAAGGCTGTAAACATATGCCTCCTAAAAACAATACTTGACCCGTAGGAGTATAAATCACCCAAGCAGTCGAAGCTGAGTTTTGAGTGTAACATCTAGCACCATCACCGAATCCTATGTAAACGAAAGACTACATCGACATCTGTCATAAGAAATGGAAGCTAATCAACAAACCCGATCACCATAAGAAAACCTAACAATGCAACTCAAAAAACTGTACAATAATATACAACAATCATCCCTGGCTGAAGATCATGCATAGTATTTTTTAAGATAAATCCCATTTCTAGGCGCTGCCAATGCTGTCCCTTCATAATCCACTAGCTCATAGGCACCCTTCTCTAACACATGTTTGACCACGTAAGGACCATGCCACATGGGATTAAACTTCCCTACCCCCAAGGGTTCTTTAGCTTGATCCCACAAAAGGACCAAATCACCTGCACTAAACCTCCTTAGACAGACAAACTTATCATATTTACCTTAACGCGATGCTTATTTACTTCTAGGGCCTTTAAGGCATCTAGGCGTTGCTCATCAAGCTACTCTAAGTGGACCAAACATTCCTCCAATGCGGAAGTGTCTAGTAAAAGCTCTATAGCTAACTTCAACAAAGGGATTTCGCATTCAACCGGCAAGATAGACTCCACCCCATGCACAAGCTGATATGGAGAGAAACCGGTGGCAGTCTTAACCGTGGTTCTATAGGCCCACAAAGTAGGATATAACATGATATGCCAATTTTTCTTGCTTTGTGCAATGGTTCATTGTAGAATGGACTTAAGTGATTTATTCACTAATTCAACCTGTCCATTGACCTGAGGGTAATAAGAATATGAATGCTCCTGCTTATACTCTAACTTTGAAGCCAACTCTTCCATCATTTTATTCTGAAAGTGCCTACCATGGTCAGTGACAAGCTTTTTCAGAATGCCAAACCAAGTAATAATTTGGTTGAAAATGAAATGTGCAGCTGTCTCACCTTAGGATTTAATCATGGGCATAGCCTCTACCCATTTCATGAAATAATCGACAGCCACTATAATGTGATGATGCCCCCTAGCTGAAGTTGGGTTGCAATCCATAAATTCAAGGCCCCACTTGGTGAAGGGACTGACGGTGATAATAGGATGTAACGGGGCTGGATGCGAGTGCATATTGCATGCAAACACCTGGCAAGGGTGGCACTTCTTGACCGCATTAACACAATCTTTGAAGATCAACGGCCAAAAATATCCTGCTCTCAAGATTTTTTGGGCTGCAGAAAGCCTAAATAAATGACCACCACATGCCCCTCCATGGAAATCATTCAGCAAAACCTCAACCTCATCAAGGGTTAAACAATGATGTAAAATGGAATCTACCCCATGACAGTACAAAGTGTTATCCACTATAAGGTAGTTCTTATCTACATGATGTAATCGTCGTCGCTCATCATGTGAAACGTGAGTAGGGACCTTCAACATTTGCAAATATACAATGATATCCCTGTACCCCGTACAAACTAAAATGGATTGATATGAGCTACAACCAAGGCTCGTCGAAGGAGAATGTAATGTCTCAATCTATGAACCGCATGAATGGTGGCCAAGGAAAGTTTCTCCACATGGGAATAATGGATTTCTGCATCAATAAGGTCTTGGCTCAAATAATATATGACATGCTTGTGGAGCTCCTCATCCTCCTGGACCAAAACCATACCAACCATCTCCATGGACGCGACCACATAAATCAAGAAATCATGGCTATAGTTAGGTGGACTAATCATGGGGGCCAATGCTAAGGCTTGCTTAAGATCATCAAAGGACTCCTGGGCTCGCTCATCCTAGAAAAAAGGAGTGTCCTTCTTTAAAAGATGTATAAATCCTTTAGTCAAATTGGCAAAATTAACCACGAATATTTGCAAGAAATTTGCCATGCCTTACAAACACTGAAGATGTCTAATATTACGCGGGGAAGATAATGAATTATTGCCTCAACCTTTAAGGGATCAACTCTTATACTCTCCCTCGATACAATGAATCCTAGCAAGCGACCAACAGTCACGCAAAAGATGCACTTAGATTTAAACAAACATGGTAATGACAACATCTTTCGAATACTAACCTCAAATGGTACGGATGGCACACTCTCAAACGAGAATGAGCAGCGAGGTCATTGAAATACACTTCAATAATCATTTTGAGATCATGAAAAATTAAGGTCATAGCCCACTGAAATGTAGCTCTGACATTTTTAAGGCCGAAAGGCATCTTCCATAAGAGACAGATACATACCCACACCCACACTCCCAGTTGCCAGCTGAGAATGATCGATAATCAGGATAGAAGTTCTCGATGATGCATTAACACTTGGATTACGGAATGATGTTTGATCAATTGTAACAATATTCCCATTAAATGGAAAGCATACCACTCGAAAGAGAGAAGAGGCTACGACTTGCATACTATACATCCAATTCCAGCCTAGCAAAATATTGTAGTTAAGGGGCGCATCAACCACCTCGACCTTGATCGCAATGCTATTCCCTCCCAATCGGACCTTAAGAGAAGGAAGAATCCTGTGTGGCCAAAAAGATCTATCATCAAAACCTTTCAACATAATAGCAGATTGAGACAACTCAGGAGAACCCAAACCCTTCCAACATGACAAAGACATCACGAAAACAGCAGCACCTTCGTCAATCACAGTGCGTTTGATGGTCATATTAAGACACTCTACATGAATCAAAATAGACATGTAGTAAGGCAAGCGAGGTTGTATTCCCATGGTTTCAAATTTGATAACGAAAGAAGAGTTATCATCATCAACCCCTAGAGCAGAAAGCAAAGCTCTCCTCTATGGAGGACAAGTCTGAAGTACTTCAAGCATGGCCATCACACAAGGAGTTTGGCCCAAATCCTCGATAACTGAATAGTTCTGGGTGGCTTAGGAATTAGGATTGTGCCCCGAACGCTTTAGGACTCCCTTAGGAATATGAGGTGCAACTTCAGGTTTATCCATAGGTTTTTCAATACACAAAGGGATGTTGGGTGGAGCGAGTTCCTTTCTAAGGACTGGTTGTGAAGAACCATAATCCTTCGCATTAGTCACAACCTTAGTAGCACGCATCATGTTAACGCAACCATGACCACTATTGGCTTTCGATGGGTTTTGATCTCCACTCGATGCACAATGAGGATCAATGGTCCTCGAGTTCATATTTTGATTGTTGGGTAAAGGATTAGTTAGCACAGTTGGGCCCTGTGCTATGAATCTTGAGGCATCTTCCATATGAGGGCACAAGTGAGTGAGGTGGTCCTCCTTACATAACTTGCAAGGAAACTTTACCTTATGTTTAGACTGCTTGTATCCCCTAGCATTACGAGCATTCTTGTCATTATAATTAGCATTTTTGTTCTTGTTCCCACCCTTACAATTATTTTTCCCTTTTTTCCTATTCCTTCCAGGCTGTTGGTTACCCTTTTGGTCCGACGATTGCACGGAAAGTACACTCGCCGTTTGAGTGGGTTGATACGAAGCTGTGGCTTGTTCTGATGTGGATTAATTAATTGGAAATTGGCTCACTTGTTTCACAACCGAATCCTTAGGTTTGGCACTTGTACAACCCACAATGCCATCGGGATGTGGTCTAGGCTTGAACTTGGGATTGAAACTAGATTGTGGAGCATTAGGTATAATCTCATACAAAATTCCAGATTGAACGTAGATCAAATCCAACTCTTGTGCTCTAAATATTGCTTGTTCCTCATTTTGGACTCAGGATGTAGAAACATCCTTCACGATGTAAGGTAGCAACAACTTGAGGAACCACTCAAGGAGAAATTTCGGTGGTATAAAGGCTTTAATCAACCACTTCCGTCTATGCCACTCTTGTATACGATCCGAGATATGTGTGTCTTCGTCTTGCCAAAATGTCAACAAGAGCTCGGTACCAACATCATAATGCACTGATAGCTAAAAGTGATTAAGGAAAGTCATGGCAAGGTCATCAAATAAAACGAATGCCCCCCTTCATAAATCTATATACCATTTCGCTGTAGGCCCGGTGAGGGTGCGTTGAAATAGCCTCAAACGGATTAAATCCTCATGTAAGGAATTGGAAGAGCACCAAAGGTGAAAAGTAGTGACATGCTCACTATGATCTTCTCTAGATTTGCCTTTGAACTTAGGAATGTCTGAAGGAAACTTATTAGGGACATCCAGCTAGGCTGGGTCATGAGATACCATATCGTTCATAAGTCTCGATAAGTCAGGTAAGTTCAACGTTGCGAGGAAAGGGAGCCTAGGTTGAGTCAGTCTATGCCACGTTCCCTGATAGTTTTGGTTCATGTAAGGCTAATTGCTATAAATACCATGGCCTTGGCCATAATAACCTCCTCCCATTTGACCTATATAGGGATGCATGGAAGCATTTTGATGTGGTGTACCTTGATTAGCAGTGCTACAAAGCCATAATTGGAAGAGTAAGCAGGTTGTTGATACCCACACCCATAGGGTTGATAGTTTTGTCCATGCTATGGTCCATAAGACTTGTTGGAGTAGGGTCCCACAGCTACAGAAGAAGTTGCTATTTTTGGCGGATAGACAGTTTTGGCGGAGATATAAGAGGTAGAGCTACGACGTTGTAGCAAGGTTTCTAGCCACAAATCAGAGCCGGAAACCATTAAGTGTGGAGACAGAGAAGTCAAAGAAGACGATGGTACCTGAGTGGCCGAGAAGAGAGAGCTCAACCACTGCATTGAAGGCAGCGGCAGAAGACAAGAGGGTTTAGCTACCCTCATAAAGGAAAATGAGCAATGAGGCCAAGGTATTGAAGACGAAGGACAGATGGGAAGCGGTGCATAGTACCCATGATCAGCGTCGGGAAGCATGGAAGACTGTAGAGAGCTGCAGTGTGACGGAAAGTGGCTACCTCAAGTACAGATACGTCGACTATCACTAATTAGGGTTTGGGTTTACTGTTGGGACAGGCCCAAAGTGTTGTAATGGCGAGACCTTCGAGCTGCCTATAAAGGGATGTATTTTGTATTGTAAAAGGTTAGACAATGGTTGGCTTGGTAGGCATTTTACGCAGTTTTTGAACACTTCAAGCCATCCAGCTAGTTAAGCTAGTCAGACTGTTTTGTAAAGACCCAGACACTTAGCTGTCTGAGAGTCATTGAGTCTGTATGTAACAATCCGCAGGGATTGACCGAGAGGGAAGAGTATATTGTAAGAGAGACAATATATAGAGATAGAGATAGGAAAGAGATATAAGAGAGAAGGGCTCCAGGCTGTGTGTGGAGTTACCCAGAAGATCTCTAGTTGCATATGCAGTGCAGCCAAACTGTGTTAGCTTCCCTCAAGTGATAATAAAGGAACACAGTTTGGTGGACGTAGCTCCCATCCTGGGGGTGAACCACGTAAAACCGGCGTGTTATGTGATGAATGCATGTGACTGTATTTAGTTAATGTTATCTGTTATTGTGCACATGAGCTTTGTTACAGTAAATGCATGTATGTATTGTTCAGTTCACTGTAATATCGAATGTTAAACATAAGTTAAGGCCTTGTGGTAATTAGTATAAGGGTTCATTTATGCTTGCCTTAAAACAGTCATTTAGTCATAGTATAAACAGTCTAGCATGTTGAGTCTTGCACGTTGACACGAGCAACGCTAAGTGTGCTGATCCGTGGAGGTAGGGTATCATGGAGAGGCGATATCGCACCGGCAGAGGAGCTGCGGTGCGCGATACCGCAAGTTAAGGACTTAGCGTTGGAGAGGGGTTGCGTGTCGCACGGTGCGCGGCGATGCGGTAAGATTGGAGATATTGCGGGTAAGTGGAAGTTGCGTGATGTGGGAAGGGACTGCATGACGTGCGCAAGGATAGAGATTTCATAGTTAGAAGAGCTGCGAGTGGAGGAAAATACGCGACGCACAGAAACAGAGGCCTCGCAGCTAGCAGAACTAGTAGTAGCAGAAGGGTGCCACAGAACTTGGTCTAGGACACCTGAGTCCTTGGCCAACCCATTAGAGTCACTTCGGGTGAGACTTTAGGCCGCTCCACGGTCTGTTGCCAAAAGGGCCAGTGAGCTAGCGGTGTTGTTGGTTGATTATAGTAAACCCGGGTCTGCCCATCCGAGCCAACAAATGGTTCTGTTTACGGTTTTGAACAACTGAGCGCTAATGTTCTGTTGGCATCCTACTAGAGAGGAGTTTCACCAGTGGTTGGAGTCAAACTTAAAGGAGTTTGCCAAGAAAGAAAATCAGAGCCCTAGATTGAGCATAGAAGATTGGTTACAAAAGCATATCTCTTCAGATATACATGCGATATTTTTTGCAACCTATGGAGATGAGCTTTACGACTAGTTATCAAAGTTGACAGATAAGAACATATTCAAGAAGAAAAGAAACATTGTCTAGACACCGGAGCTGATTCATACCGTGCAGAACCTCGATAATCCCATTACGAGAGCAGTGGACTTCTGGCTTGCGAGTGTGCTAGAAGGATTTGTTACAGAATTTGCAGTTGACCAGAGAAAAAGCTTCAGCGAGGCTGAGCAGTACTTCTTCAAAGGATATCATTGTAAGTACCTAAAATCTCTAAACTTGTCCATTAAGATGCTGCTACATGAAAAAGGAGTCATGGACATGATTTCAGATGAATAAGTAAAGATAGTAATGTCACAAGAGTTTGAAAGTGATTTTGACGACATTGGATGAACACGTAGTGGTAAGAAATATAAAGTAGCTTTCAGCTCTCCTGTATTTGAAGACAGTTCAGACAATATTAGGCAACCGAGTCCTAGTACCACAGAAGAACCAGAGGGGGAATCCCTTACCATCCCTATACCCCAAAGAAATAGACCGGGACTTAGAGTAATCCCATAGGTACTCCATCCAGCAGCTCACAGATAGTACCTACTACTGCTACATCGCCTTCACCTACACCACCGGGTGGTAGTAATCCAGTCAATCCAAACCCACCGCAGAGAAATAGGATGGGAGATGATATGAAGCTACCTACCTTTAAGGGTACAGGAGCATAGGACCTAGAACAACATTGGTTTCTATTCGAAGCCATGTGGACCATTAAACAAATCCACGATGATAACATTAAACTTGTACAGTTGGTCACCACATTGAGAGAACGAGCTTTAACATGGTATATGAAGTATGCTGCCACACCCAGAACACTCATCCAGGTCAGGACTGCCATGATTAAAGAGTTCAAGAAACCTAAGTCTGAGTCTCAGTGTATAACAGAGCTCAAGGACATTAAGCAGCTACCATCAGAGTTAGTATGGGACTTTGACCAAAAATTCAAAGCCCTTATAGACCAAGTAAGCTTTGAGTTTGCGCCGGAGCAGCATAAGGAATGGTTTATTGCAGCGCTGCTCCCTCACATCAGACTGCCACTAATGCAGCAGAAACTCTAGATGTAGGATGACACGTTGGAGATGGCAATGAAATTAGAGGCTTCACCTCTAGCTGAAACCAGCGCAGGCATGACAACTCTACAGAACTAGTTGGCCAACCTCACGTTACAGATACATGAACTTAAGAAAGGGAAAGAGGTTATGCAAGACATATGGTGCTTACGATGTAAAGCACAAGGCCATACCAAAGACAACTGTCCAGTCTTAGAATATTTAGCATCAGGGGCTCCTAACCCCTTACCACAAACACACGGGCCATGGTGTGAAATATGCAAGACGCGAGGACATTAGCCTCAGCAATGTCCTCTACTTCAGAAGTACGTACAGACACCTAAGAACCTATACTGTGTCTTCTGCAAGTCCGTAGGACATGATGAACAGGATTGCCGAGCCTATGATCTCATGTTATATAGAAAACATGACGTGTATAGAGTCCAATCAGAAACACAGGGTCCAGTAGCAGGACTACCGCATGATCCAGCTCAAGTTGGCCATGGTGGAGGATTCAGAGGACGAGGACGTGGAGGAGGCTTTGGTCAAGGAGAAGGCTTTGGCCATGGTCGTGAACCAGTCACTTGCTATATTTGTGGAACTATAGGACACTACGCTCGAGACTGTCAGAGCCCCACCACCACATGTAATTACTATAAATCTTACGATCATACTATAGAAGAATGTCTTGTTCTAATCACTAAGATTAGAGAGCCTAAACCAGCAGTACACCAGAACATCCAGCTTATTGCTGCTGAGCTGGATGAACCAGAACCAAGAGTCAACATTGTGACTCGCAGCGGTGCTTCCACTAGTGGGACATCGTAGGATATCGAAAAGAGCACACGCCAGGAGTGGGTGCGCAGAGCTACTAACAAAGCGACACCACTCGACCTGCAGAAGAATAAAGAGACATTTCAGGATGCTAAGACTTTCTTTGATGACTCTACGCAATCAGGATCGCAGGTACCACCGTTTAGGGGCATACCGCAGTGACATCCTTGTGGCGATAGTCATGAACAGATACCGCAGGCTACCACATCGGGAAGACGCAACGAGGATGAATCAACAGGAAGCGTACAATCCTTCCTGCACAGTTTCTTGAAACTCGTGAGAAATGAAAAAGCTATTGGCGAGCTCCAGTGCATCATAGATCAGTGTCAGCAACTTTCTCTCTTGGGTGGTGCGCACCGCGCTGTTCATAATATTACAGGACATACATGAACCGGAAGAAAGATGAAGCTCACAGCACAGATTGGAGAGTTTGAAATGGATGAGGTTGTCTTAGATCTAGGATCAGAGGTGAATGTTCTGACTAAGCAGACATGGGAACATATGGGTAGCCCTCAGTTAGTCAGATTGCCTATCCACCTAAGATTAGCCAACCAGCAGCGAGTATCACCATTGGGTCGACTGCCGCAGGTGCCAGTTGACATTGACGGAGTTCACAGTTTTACAGACTTTGAGGTTATAGAAATCATTGGCGATAGTCAACCGTATCCAGCATTATTAAGTATCGATTGGGCGATTGGTAGCAAGGTTGTTATCGACCTAAAGATAAGACAAATGACCTTTGAGGATGCGTAGATCTGGGTCATCGCGCCGTTGGATCCTCATCAGGGTCCCAGATACATTGAACCTATCCGCGCAGAGGCAGAAACACAGAACATGGATAGCCTCTACCAGATGACTGTGAACCAGAACGACTACTGCGAACCAGAACGACTACATCAATCCAACAACAGAAGGGAACATTAGTTGGCGATGCGACAGCTCATGCGCATCGGACTCTAATGTTGGTCTAGAGAACTGGCAGAACAGGCTTTACGAAGTCTCAGCACGCAGATGTGCGTTTATGAGTAAGTCACTGCGATGGATTGGCGCAGAGATCACTGAGATTCCAACATTTCATGGTCTAACAAACCTCTAGGACTTTTTTATATAGTTCGAGCAACAAATCCCTCATGAAGAAAGGATCGTAGCCATGGACCTTGCCGTACGAGCTACACCTGGAAGATGGTGGTATGCACATAAAGAGAATATTGCATCATGGGATGATCTAAAGACACTAATGGCGATCAGATTCTCTACTGACAGCGAGTATGTCCAGCAGGAATACATAGGAGAAAGTGACCCCAGGTCACATATTCAAACATGCGAACAGAATTAGTCGGACATTCCCGAGGATGAATGGGTTCACCGATTCATTCACACATTGGACAGAGTTCCAAGGAACTGGTACACAGAGACCGAATTGCGCAAGGGGATGACCACATGGTCACTTATGGCAGATAGTTTCCTACTCACCTTCACGTTTGAGTCAGAACATCCAAGTGTCGCTCAGGCCTTAGACATAATCAAGACCAAGATATTTGAGGATTGTACCATCTCAGTGCAGGCTCAACCTGAATGGGCCATCCAGTTGGAAGCCGCACTTGAGTGCTATAATTTTGCAGTAAAGTCAGACAATGAAGATAAGGATGAGGATGAGGATCCTCGTAACATCAACATTCCAGAGTCAGAGGGGACTCGTGACGTTGATGGACCGAAGTTAGAAATTCCAGCAATCACAGAGCCGCTCAAGATCAAAAAGGTCAATATTGGCACAGACACCGAACCAAAGTTTGCCTCTATAGGAGACTATTGGGATGATAAAACAGTTGGACAGATTGCTGACTTGTTACACGATTATTAGGACCTATTTCCCACTAAGTTCATAGAGATGAAGGGAATAGTTGGAGACCTGGGAGTAATGAGGATACCATTGAAGGAGGATGCCAGACCAGTTAAGCAGCGTCCTTACAGATTGAATCCGCGCTATAAAGAAAAAGTTAAGGACGAGATTGATAAGATGCTAGCAGTAGGCATCATTGAACCAGTGGAAGAAAGTGAATGGGTTAGCCCCATGGTCGTACAAGAAAAGAAAACAAAAGGAGACATCAGGATCTGTGTCGATCTGCGAAAGCTCAACGATGCATCGGTTCACAATCCATTTTCGACACCATTCACAGACGAAGTACTAGATAATGTGGGAGGACAGGAGGTCTGCTCCTTCACTGATGGCTTCTCAAGCTATCACCAGATTAGGATCCATCCAGAAGATCGATCGAAGACCACTTTTGCAACAGAATGGGGCTCGTTCCAGTACACGGCAATGCCCTTTGGTCTTAAGAATGCACCAGCTATCTTTTCTAGAGTAGTAGTTGCTATATTTAAAGAATACATCCATAAATTCCTAGAATTATATTTTGATGATTGGACTATATTTGGACTAATCGACAAGCACATAGGAGATTTAAGACTAATGTTAGAGAAATGTAGGCAGTACCAGATTTCTCTAAACTTGAAAAAATGTATATTTTGTGCACCATTCGGTATTTTGTTGGGTCATATTGTGTGCAGACAAGGCTTGATGGTAGATCCTGCGAAGATCACCATCATTGTAAATCTCCCAGCACCTAACTCAGTTAAGCAACTGAGGACAGTACTTGGTCATACTGGGTACTATAGAAAATTCATCAAGGGCTACGCAAAGATTATAGCGCCAATGGAGAAGCTGTTGAAAAAAGATGTAAAATTCCTCTGGAATGAGGAATTTCAGCAGAGCCTAGACACACTTAAAGAGAAGATGGTTACAGCGCCCGTCTTAGTATTTCTAGACTAGACTAAGCCATTTCATGTACATGTGGATGCATCTGGCATTGCACTAGGAATTGTGTTGACACAACCAGGAGAAGGAGGTATCGACCATCCTATCGCATACTCCAGCAGAAAAGAACTACACTGCGACAGAAAGAGAAGGCTTAGCTATGGTGTATGCTCTACAGAAGTTCAGGTACTATCTATTGGGAGCCTCGTTCAAAATGTTTACTGACCATTCTGCATTGAAGTACCTAGTCAATAAGCCAGTGTTAGGGGGGAGAATCTGCAGATGGTTACTTTTATTCCAGGAGTATGATTTTGAAATCATTGTGAAACCAGGAAGACTAAATGCAGGACCTGATCATCTTTCGCGGATAGACTCAGGAGAAGAGCCAAATAACCTAGAGGAAAATTTGCCTGATGCGCAGTTGTTTTATATCTAGATCGCAGATGAGCACTATGCTGATATCATTCACCTTCTAAGTACAGGACTGGCCCCTGTTGACTTCACAAAGTAGCAAATGAAGCAGCTGGTTGTTAAAGCAGCCGACTTCACCCTGATCGCTGGACAATTATACAAGCTAGGTCCAGATGAAGTTCTTCGCAGATGTGTGATGCCGCATGAAAAAGATGCTATTATCAGAGAGGCACATTCAGGAACCACAGGAGGTCATTTCGCAGGAAAGCCGACTGCGTAGAAAATCCTAACCGCAGGGTTATGGTGGCCTATGCTATACAAAGACACTAAGGACTTATGCAGAAGCTACGATATCTGCCAGAGAATCGGAAAACCTTCGCGACGTGATGAAATGCCGCTGCGACCACAAATTACGCTGCGCACATTTGACAAATGGGCTGTAGACTTTGTGGGTCCTATCAACCCACCGGGAAAATGAACTGGAGCACGATATATCATCACTGGAACAGAGTATCTCACCAGGTGGGCAGAGGCCAAAGCAGTAAGAAACTGTGATGCTGCGACAGCCACAAAGTTCCTTTTCAAAAACATCATCAGTAGATCTGGATGCCTCGTAATTTTGATGAGTGATCAAGGCACCCATTTCTTGAATCACACCATCGAAGCCTTGACAGAAGAATTCCAGGTACAGCACTATAAGAGCACCCCCTACCATCCGCAAGATAATGGTACAGTGGAGGCCTTTAACAAGATTCTAGAGGAGGACACACACCTTTCAGTTTGGTGTATAGGCAGGAGGCTGTTATGCCTATGGAGTATATTCTTCCCAGTCTAAGAATTGTTCAGATCACCGCAATGACCGATACAGACACAGTACAGGAAAGGCTAGCGCAGTTGCTTGCCCTAGAGGAAGACAGATTCATCACCGGATTCCACCAGAAAGTGCAAAAGGCACGAGAAAAAGCTTGGCATGACAGACACATTAAGAGCAAGACTTTCCAGAACAGAGACCTAGTACTCCTCTATGACAGTAAATTCATTAAGTTCCCAGGAAAGTTCAAGACGCATTGGCTAGGGCCGTATCAAATACAACAAGTCACAGAGGGAGGTGCCATTCATCTCAACACGCTGGATGGGGAGCTTATTCCCACATGGATCAATGGCAGTAGGCTTAAGCTCTATAGTGATAATTGCCCCACCTCTCAGCCCTAGCTCGACAGCTTATGACGGTGTAGATGTCTAGTGTAGTTGAAAGGAGGCATCGCATCGGGAACTAGTCTACACCGGCAGGTATTTTCTAAGTATGAGGAATCACATAAGGTCGGTTCATTTTGCGCAAGTCGTCAGTGGGTAAAAAAAAAAAAGTAACGTTTGTTTGTTCAGCGCAGTAATGCGATGTTCCCCCGTGCCATGTATTCAGTTTTGCAATCGACAGAGGGCCAGTCAAATCGCCCTCTGACATGCAGTCAGTTAATGAGGAAATGACTGGTATCCCTTACCGTAGATTTGGCAGCAGCATAATTAAGTTTCCAGATTTGGTAAATCTTCGACGAGACCGGCGCCTGTACACATGCTTCGAGGAAAATTTGATCAGATTCTTGATCAGATTCTAGCATTTATTGCGGATCGGATGACGGGTGTGGTCTTGTCCATGTAATTAATTCGACTGACGGGTTCAGTCTAGATGACCGTTGCGTCCGGGATTCTGGCCTTCGGCATAAAAGTAGATATTCTTCAAGTGGGAGGGTTACATTTGCAAAACCCGAGAGCTATAGAGTAAGCTGTTAAGTTTTCCTTGTGTGCAGAGCTGATTCAGTTACAGAGTGCTGTGCTTTCTAGAGTTCGAAGCCATTTCCTATCCACCATATTCGACCAAGTGGGTTCTGTCTGAGGACGAACCCATAGAAGCCATTTTGAGAAGATTAGCCGTCATGGCCTTCTAGCCGCCATGACGACACCACCAAAGGTTGTGAAATTAGATGCCTCACAGGTCAGAAAGCCACCATGGATGAAGAACCGAGCGCAGGATATCGAAGACGTCATCAAAAGCTCTTCCGTAGAGAGGAATAACAATGAATCGATCACTGAAGATAAGAAAGCAGAGAAGAAGAATGATGAGAAGAAATCTCCCGCCAGCAAGAAAGTAAAAATGAGAAAAAGACGGCAACGAGAGAAGGAAGATGCCCTATCTGATCAGCTAAGAGAAGAACAAGAGATTGCCGAGGCAAAGAACCGACAATCTACAGACCATAGGCATCCTGACCACCTAGAGCAATTTGCTGAGAAGAAAAGTGAAACAGAGAAGCAAATCCAGCAAGCCGGACTCCAGCAGGCAGACAAAGGCTTGTTCTCGGAATGGAATTCATGGTTTGTATTGCACGCATACAGAAGATTCCAGCCTGAGTGACATATCTTGGGAAGGCGGGAAGATACAGATTTATATCTTCCTTATAGCACAAGCTCCAGTACAGACAAGGGGGAGTTCTCGTGATACCAGGGATTTGAATCCTTATACTACTAGACGAGATAGCAAGCCCTGCAAGAAACGAAAATGTGAACAAAGTGCGACAGAAAGGCTAGAGAGACCTACGAACTAACTAAGATAGAAGACTCCAAGATTAGTCAAGCTTCGCTTGACTCGGCACGATAGCGTGTCGAAGCAATGCAGAATGAAGTCGTGGGACTGCGCGACAAGTTGCATCACACTTCGCAGGAAGCAAAGGAGAAACTACAACAGGAGAAGCCCGCTGGTAGTGGCTCGAGGGCGAGCCACAAGTAAGTGTTAGGGGACTGTTGGAGTAGGGCCCTGCAGCTACAGAAGAAGCTTCTATTTTTGGCGGACAGACAGTTTTGGCGGAGATATAAGAGGTAGAGTTACGACGTTGTAGCAAGGTTTCTAGCCATAGATCAGAGCCGGAAACCATTAAGTGTGGAGACAGAGAAGTCAAAGAAGATGACGGTACCTGAGTGGCCGAGAAGAGAGAGCTCAACCACTGCATTGAAGGCAGCGGCGAAAGACAAGAGGGTTCAGCTACCCTCATAAAGGAAAATGAGCAATGAGGCTGAGGTATTGATCAAGACAAAGGATAGATGGGAAGCGGTGCATAGTACCCATGATCAGCGTCGGGAAGCATGGAAGACTGCAGAGAGCTGCAGTGTGACAGAAAGCGGCTACCTCAAGTACAGATACGCTGACTGTCACTAATTAGGGTTTGGGTTTACTGTTGGGACAGGCCCACAGTGTTGTAATGGCAAGACCTTTGGGCCACCTATAAAGGGATGTATTTTGTATTGTAAAAGGTTAGACAATGGTTGGCTTGGTAGGCATTTTATGTAGTTTTTGAACACTTCAAGCCATCCAGCTAGTTAAGCTAGTCAGACCGTTTTGTAAAGATCCAGAAACTTAGCTGTCTGAGAGTCATTGAGTCTGTATGTAACAATCCGCAGGGATTGACTGAGAGGGAAGAGTATATTGTAAGAGAGACAATATATAGAGATAGAGATAGGAAAGAGATCTAAGAGAGAAGGGCTCCAGGCTGTGTGCGGAGTTACCCAGAAGATCTCTAGCTACATATGCGGTGTAGCCAAACTGTGTTAGCTTCCCTCAAGTGATAATAAAGGAACACAGTTTGGTGGACGTAGCTCCCATCCTGGGGGTGAACTACGTAAAACTGGCGTGTTATGTGATGAATGCATGTGACTGTATTTAGTTAATGTTATCTATTATTGTGCACATGAGCTTTGTTACAGTAAATGCATGTATGTATTGTTCAGTTCACTGTAATATCGAATGTTAAACGTAAGTTAAGGCCTTCTGGTAATTAGTATAAGGGTTCATTTATGCTTGCCTTAAAATAGTCATTTAGTCATAGTATAAACAGTCTAGCATGTTGAGTCTTGCACGTTGACATGGGCAATGCTAAGTGTGCTGAGCCGCAGAGGTAGGGTATCACGGAGAGGTGATACCGCACCGGTAGAGGAGCTGCGGTGCGTGATACTGTAGGTTAAGGACTTAGCGTTGGAGAGGAGTTACGTGTTGCACAGTGCGCGGCGATGCGGTAATATTGGAAATATTGCGGGTAAGAGGAAGTTGCGCAATGTGGGAAGGGACCGCGTGACGTGCGCAAGGATAGAGATTTCATGGTTAGAAGAGCTGCGAGTGGAGGAAACTACGCGACGCGAGCAGGAGGATCGCGCGATGCACGGAAACAGAGGCCTCGCGGCTAGCAGAACCAGTAGTAGAAGAAGGGTGCCGCAGAACCTGGTCCAGGACACATGAGTCCTTGTCCAACCCATTAGAGTCACTTCAGGTGAGACTTCAGGCCGCTCCACGGTCTGTCACCGAAAGGGCCAGTGAGCTAGGGGTGTTGTTGGTTGATTATAGTAAACCCGGGTCTGCCCATCCGAGCCAACAAGATTGTCTGTGAGAAGCTCCATAAGGTGTCCCATGAGAATGTCCATAGTTAGGGATATGGGGAACTCCTTGCGATGGACCATGAGACGATCCAAAAATAGGGATATGACCTCCAAACACAACAAGAGGTACTTGACTCTGAGATACTACCGTGCGAGCAGTTGCAGTACGAACATGGCTAGTAGCGATATTCCAACCCAAAGGACCACGTGAATGAGGTGGAGGAAGGGTAGTAAAAAATGCATTCGAAGGAGCAGGGTTCGAGGATGAAGGGACATGTGAAGGGATGTAAGTGGTGTTCCCTATGGTCACTTATTTTGGTTATGGTATTTGCATGTGGTTACTAACACTAGGTCTAGGACGGACATGTGAGGTTGCTTCCACCACCGGGATGGAAGGTGCAATGTGACTAGTGCTCCCAAATCTCTCCGCATGGAAAGGAATATGAGTGCCCCCAAGCATAGTGCTAGGTTCAACTTTCGACTCGATAGGATGTGCCAGATTGGGTGCAGGGATATCAGCATTGCCATAACGAACATGACTAGTGCTTGTGGGTTCATGATGAGTCTCGTCGCCTAGAAACCAATATCGGTGACCTATGAATGAGGGATCATAACCAGAATGTGAAGGTATTTCTGGTGAAGGATCATATATAGGAGTAGAATATTCATCCCCAACCTCATGAGGTGGAGAGGACATCTCAGGAATCTCATCCTCGTGATCTCCCATCATGTGTGAATCAAAGTGAGAAGTAGTCTGCTTGGACTGTCTATTTCTCTCTCCCAAAGGAGGAGTAGATGTGGAAGGCGAAAGTCCTGCTAACTGAAGAGAACGGTGAAGTGCCGCACTCGAATCCACAATGACTCAAAAAATGAAAAGACTCGATCTAATTACACAAACCCTAGGAAAACTAGCATGCACAGAGCATACACCTATAAAATGTAAAGCCAAATCACAAGCAAACAAGGGTAGGATACGTGAGCTCCTGAATGAAGCAGGTATGTCTCGCCTAGGAGAGGCTTGAGACTCCCATACACAACAAGTGGAGGTTCGTAACCAATTATAGTGGCCCTCAGCTTCAATGCATATAGCGATTGTGCTGTCCTACCCCTACCTGGCTAGGACACCTGTAGAATAACCTCTGCAAAGTACCCCATTGGTAACCTAGGTAAGGAAACTAAGATCACAACAATATAATCAATGCTCAGGAGGACAGTTGCAGGAGGGATTGACCGTATGGGTAGGGTAGCAAAGCCCAAAACTCTCAAAAGAGACCCCAGATACGAATACAATCTTGGAAATATCTCCTGTGCTACTTAGTTATGACTAGGGGTCATCCCAATAAATAACCGCTCACACTTCCTTGTGCTTAACTCCCTTATAAGAGGAGGATCCTGAGAAACACTAATTATATAAAGGAATTTCACACTCTAACCTGGACAGACACATAAATGTTTCGTTTAGTGGTCTTGGAGAATTTACTCACAATGAACTATTTCAAGACCCTAAAACCTAATCTTGTTGGTGCACCCTATAAAATAAAAGAGTGTAATTCATTTTATTATGCATTGATTTTAATTGGATTATTACTCAAAAAGGGAAAATAGTCGTGCAACTAATGATGTTATGACACAACAAGAAGTAAAATGCACACCTAGCAATCAATGCAAATGCACTCTGTCAAATGAAAAATGGGGTATGCTACTACGTGAAGTGTAAAATTTTCCTTCAAATGAATATGCAATCATTCCTATATGAAAACCTAACTAATACTTTCCAAGCAAACCTAATGCAATTACCATGCAAAATGCAAACAATGCATAATGATGCAAAAAGCAACTATTTTTGTATTTTTTCAATTAAATGAGATAAAAAGAAAAAGTATGACTCTACAACCCCCAAAATATGCAAGCACTATTAGACAACACCCAAGCAAAGCACCAAGGTAAAAGATACCTAATGCACTAATCCCAAAAAAAAAATAGAAAATGAAATGACAAGAACATTTTCAAAAATTTTAAACTAAAAAGTGTCTCTGGTCAAAACCAGGGTTGTACACAAACTCTAGAAGCATCCATGAAGACTCAACAATAATCCAAACTGACCCATCAACACTTAATCTTCCCCAAAAAGGAAAACCTCATGGCATATGTGACTGTTTGCAGAAAATCCACGTATATACGTGGCTATTGTAGGAAAACCCACATGTACACGCGAATGTGAAGGAAAAACTTGCGTACAAGAAGAAAAAGAGATAAAAAAGAAGGCAAAGAGATAAGCTGAGACAAAATTTATTCCTATCAGACACTACTAGGAAAACATGCCCCCAGACCCGACTGAAAAATAGAGAAACCAGAGCAATTCAAGAACATTGAATGCCGAAAAACCCCCAAAGGAAATGACTAGGAACTCCCCAGTATCGTCACCAATTCTATTACAGAGAAAACTTCCTATGGCTTGGGGTACCACAACAGACAGAGTAACTGCAGAAATCAATCCCTTCCCAATATGCAGGAGAAATAAACATCTAACACTAAATGATCTCGAAACATACCTTATTCTCGATGGTTGATGTAGATCCCCATTGAGCTTTTCCAATCTCGCTTGTGTCAGCAATTTGCTCTCTCAACAATCAACAAACAAGACAAGCATGCTATATAATGGTGTTAGATCTACTATAGCATTTATAATCAATAAGGTATAAGCAATTAAAAGCATCCATGGATTCAGTATTCATTTAAATGCACATCATTGGACAGGAAAAGATATTTCTATTAATATAAATCAAGGATTACAAGAATGACAAGCTCTGTCGGCACGTCTGCGAACTGGAGAAACTGAGTCCTCCACCACCTCAATCCTCCATCTCTCGATAGCAAGCTCACAAGCAAAGGAAAACTTGGGAAGAACACAAAGTGCTCCAATGGACAAAGGGATGCAAACTCAAGTATAATCAAGCTACGACAACAATGGACTATAGTTTTCTTGCTCTTCAATTCCTCCCCTTTCAATGTATCCAAAGGGTTCCTTTTATAGTGCTTCAATGGGGTAATGGAAGGTCAAATCCAAGTGATCTCAAGGCATATGAAAGGCCAAAATAAAATTGACTCGGATCCACATCAAGGAAAACTCCAAAATTATTTGGCCTTTTGCACATATCCCAATGTACGCAGGTTTAAGGGTCATATCCACATATATATGCGAGAATGGGTTTAAAAGTCACATATGGAAAATAATGCATGTTTTTAGGGATGATATTGGAAACATCAAAGGTACAAAAATGGTCCATGGGGTCCAAAGAGTCTGTAGAGGGATAAGGAAGGCCATAAATATGTGATCTACCATATGTGGTAAAATCAGCTGTAATACTTATTTCTCACCATTGTTATCCAGGAACAAAAATGTCGGGTAAGAAAACACTGATCAAGGAGGTGAGGGATCTTCCACTTTGGACCATTTTATTTACCATGAAGAGGGTTACTGGGATCCAGGGGCCCCACTAAGAATCCCAGGAACATATGATGTATTCCCTCCAGGCCATCGCACGTACGGTGTTCAACTGGCTGAGGCATTGTTACCTTTGTTCAAGGATCAGCTGAAAAAATGTTGGTAAGGAGAGCTTAAGCAGTTTGGATACGGGAACATCTCAACATGTTTGTTTTTTGAGAGGGTGCCTCTCTTGAGATCATAGGTAGAGTTCACCAAGCTCAAAGCTCGAGACCCCTGCATGTTGAGGTGGGTGGATATTATGGGTTACACAGGAGGAGGCGGAGCCAAGGTGAAATACGAGGCTCCATTCTTCCTATGGTTAAAAGATCAGATCCTCATGGTTGAGGACTATGCCTATGATGGGACCGAATTCAAAGGGGACCCAGATCTGCCACTACCAACCGATGCTCAGTGGGGTAACATCAATAATAAAATGCTCTAGACATTTGATTATTTTTGTATTTTCAAGTTTTTTTATTTTTATTAATGATAACAAGACCTAATATTTTCATCCAAATCAGAGATGCGTGACCAAGGGGATCATACCTAATGGATAGGTGAGCAGGAGCTCCCTATGGTACATAGGGGTAATGATGAGCTCACTGAGCTAGAGATAACCTTGATCGTTTGACCTTAGACATCCCAGATGCTAGGATAGATGACCCCCACAAGGTATTAGAGACACACGACAGGAGTATCAGGACGCTTTAGTCATCTTCTATGTAGGGTATCATGGGCCTTTATGTGCTATCATGAGCATCATTAGGTGGTATGCATGCTGTATCCCTGAAATCTTCCTAGCTTCAGAAATTTTGTATCATTTTGTATACCTGAAATCCAGAGTGCTTTAGACGGGGTCTTGTGACCATATCTTTTGTAAAAAATCTTTATATATATATATATGTGTGTGTGTGTGTGTGTGTGTGTACAGACTCATTATCAATGTTTATAGGTGTTTCAAATGGAAATTGTATTTACATGATTTTTACGTGTCATTTACAACTTATTTTACAATGGACCATGTTTATTTTACAAGTTATGAATGGGCAATATACCAGTCTAGGATGTAGTTTTCTAATGAGTCAGCAACCATATTATCTGACCTAGGGATATGCCTGTAAGTGATAAACTCAAATGAACTCTCTAATAGACACACTCTTCAAAAGAGACGAAGAAGTGTGGGGTGCTTGATGGTATAGACATGGTTTAAATGGAAAAATACTAGTTCCGAGTCCATAAACACTACCAAATCATGAATGTCTCGAGACATAGCCTAAGTCAATAAACCTACCACTTCTTGATACTCGATGATGTTGTTGGTATCCGGACCAATACAAACCACTCCAAGTAGCTGAAGCAAGGTTCATGGTATGACAGTAAGCACCATCAGCGAAACCATAAAAAGCCATCCGATCTACATAACCAAAACATGGTATAAACATTTTGGACACCAAACTCAAAACCATATTGAAAATACCAAACACACTGAAAGTCAAACAATATACATATATACAAGGTACCGTACAAAAATGACTTAAACATAGTACCTCTTTAGGTACAACCCATTGCGAGGTTGCCTGAAGGGTATCTCGTTGTAATTCAAGAGATCATAAGCCCCTTTATCCAAGACTTTGTTAATGACAAAGGGACCGTACCACATTGATTCAAACTTTCCCTTCCCTAGTTTATCATCTCTCTAATCGTAAGTCAAGACTAGGCCACCTTCATGGAAGACACGAGGATGAACAAACTTATCATATTGTTCCTTGATGCATTTTTTGTGTGCCTCATTAGCAAAGGAAACATCTCTTCTAGTTTCGTCAAGGTTCGTCAAGTACAAAAATCTCTCTTCCTCAGAGGAAGTGTTCGGGAGAAGTTATACTGCAATTTTAAGCGACGGGATCCGACATTCGATAGGGAGGACAACTACTAGTCCATAGACCACCCTTTGTTGTTTTTACTGAAGTCCTGTAAGCCCAAAGTGTGGAATAGGGAGTCAAGTGCCAGTTGGATTTGTGATATCCAACCATCTTACGCAGCATAGTTTTTAAAACTTTATTAATGGCCTTGACCTGACCATTATCCTGCGGGTAATATAGAGTTGACATTTCATGGCAAAAACCCAGCTTAGCACTCAACTCAGCCATCATCTAATTCTAGAAATGAGATCCATGGTCAGTGACTATGTCATGTGGGACTCCAAACCTAGATATCATATGGTTGAATAAAAAGAGGGTGGTAGTCTTACCATCCTCAACATATGTAGGCATTGCCTCGGCTAATTTTGTGAAATAATCAACATCTGTGATGATGTAACCATGCCCCTTGGCTAAGGTAGGATTACAATGCATGAAATCAATACCCCATTTAGAAAAAGGGCCAACTGCAATTATGGGGTGTAAAATAACAAGGTGGGTGTGCTTTTTCGGATAAAAGTGTTAACACGATGGGCATTTCTTAACTATCTCGTGACAATATTTAAATATTGAAGGCCAGAAATAGCCAGCGTGAAGGATTTTCTGGGCTGTATCCATCCCAGAAAGATGACTGCCAGATGCTTCAGAGTGGAAATCATTAGGAACCTATTCAACCTCTTAATGTGTAAGGCATCGTTGAAGGATGGAGTCAATACCATTTCAGTACAATGTATCATTTAAAATGAGATAGTACTTTGCATGGTGACGGATACAACGACAATCGTCACGGGATATGTCAGGCTAAAATCTCTGAGTCTGGAGATAGATGATCAAATATCCATACCATGGGTTAGTTGTGCTTATCAAGAACAAGAATTCATCTGGAAATGAATCATTGGGCTTAGCATCCATCAAAGCACAGGAAAGGTCACACATCAATTCTGCAAACAACAAGGATTTCTTCGAAGTAGCCTTGGAGAACTCAAGGTCAAATTCCTGTAATATAACAATCCAACAGGAATATTTTCCCCCTAGTACCTGATGAGTCATAATGTAGTACATGGGTTTTTGATCCGCGAGTATAGTGGTAGTGTGAAGTAGAATGTAATGATGAAACTTTTGAACAACAATAACCGTAGCCAATGTTAACTTCTCCACACGTGAGTAACGAATTTTAGAATCGATGAGATTCTTACTGGTGTAATAGATCACGTGTTCTTAGTCGTTGGGATCTTTATTCACTAGAACCATTCCAATGGTAGTAGTGGAGGCAGCAACATATAGTAGAAAGTCTTTTGAATAATCTGGGGGTACAACATGGGTGAATGTGTCTGAGAATTTTCCAGGTTATCAAAAGTTCATTGGGCCTAGTCATCCTAGAAGAATGGAGTGTCCTTCTTCAGGAGATGCATATAACTATGTGTTTTCTCTATGAATTTGCATATGAAACAAAGAATAAAGTTTTCCTTCCCTTGCAAAGTTTGGAGCTCAGTGATGTTTTTCAGGGCAGGTAGGGCCAATATAGTAGCAATTTTCAAAGGGTCAATCCAAATTCTATCTTTGGAAACCACAAATCCAAGAAGACGTCCAGTCTCAACACAAAAAACACATTTGTGTGGATTAAGCCGTATATTATAATGATGACATCTAAGGAAAATGTCCCTGAGATGCCCAGGGTGGTCCTCCCGTTGTTGTGAATGAGCTGGGAGATCGTTAAGGTACGGTTCCACGATGTGATTAACGTCGAGAAAAGCATAGTACATGGCATGTTGGAATGTATCTCTGGCATTTTTAATAACAAAAGGTAACTTTTGATCTGTGAAGGTTCCCCATGGGAATATGAATGTCATTTTGTCTTGATCGACAGGCAGGATCTCAATCTGATTGTATCCAAAAAAAACCATCCATGAAAGAAAGATGACACTCCTAGCACAGTTATCGATAATCTGATCGATGTGTGGAATAAGGAATTTGTCCTTAGGACAAGCCTTGTTTAAGTCTTGAAAATATATACAGAATCTAATAGTACCCCGTGTTTTATTGATAGGAACAATATTAGGCACCCATTCCATTAGGGGTACGGGATAAATAAACCCCGCCTTCAGAAGTTTCTCTACTTCATCCTTAATAGTCGTAGCCTTCTGGGGATGGACTTGACATAATTTCTGTCGGACATGTTTTGTCATGGGATAGGTTTTAATTTGATGTAACAAAATAGATGGGTCAATTATAGGCATTTCCTCATACATCCAGGAAAAAATATCGCGAAATTCTTTGAATAATTCTCTATAGCTTTCAGCTTCTTCTGTCGAGCAGTTTTGGCCTACATGAACGTGCTCAACAGTTTTGGGCTTGACTAATATGTCAATCAGGGTTGTCTTAATAATGTTGCAAATATTTCCTTCAGATTTAGTATTTTGCAACAATACAGGCATTTGCGAAGCACTGACAATATCAGTGCCAATGAGAGATACAATATTAAAGTCTGTCGAACTTGCATTAGGGAGGAACTAAGATCGATGATGGTGATCCTTTGTTGGAAGAGCTAGTCGGTGAGATGACTAGTCAAATAGCCGACTAATTAGAGATTAGGTCAGCCGTGTAAGGTTGTGTCGGTTGACTGAACTGATAGGTAGTTATATGTAACTGTTTGTAAATCATATATATTAGGCTGTTGAGCCAAATGAAAACTCGGTTCAGTTCTGTGTATGTATGGACCCTCATGATATAATATAATCTATTATTCTACATCTATGTTCTTGTCTCTTGTGTCTATTCTATCTGTATGATTCAGTGTGTATTATTGGTAACCCTCTGTGATCTATGATATTACAACATTGGTTCCATTGCCAGTAGTACATATCTGATATGACTATAAGCAGATGATATTAGAATAGGAGATTAAGAATTGGTGGGAGCGTAAGATAGAAAATTATTTACAGAATTACGCAAGGAGAAACATATTAACCATTGCTCAAGTGAAGGAGATATTCTTCACTAAAACTCATGAGAAGTTCGTAGAATCAGTACCCCAGTTTTTGAAAAAAATTCTAGATAAAAAAGCCTAAAGCAAATAAGGACCAAGAGCTGCTAGAGAAACTGATTCGAGGGAGACAAACAAACATGTGGGAGTGGTTTGAAAAGATCACAGACGAATTTTGTGAGGAGCAAGCCATAGAAGAAAGAACTTTGGTAGAAACCATTCAAAAAAAATTCTATACGGACCTTACCGAGCAGTTGCTGTGATCCCTACTAACCCTAATGTTCAAATTCTTGATAGAAAAAGGAGTGGGTCATATTGTAGAACCTCGTCCATCACTACACAAACTGCCACCAAATTCTAACTGGGCAAAGAAACAGAAAAAGTGGGAGAAATTCATTACTGAAAGGGAGTGGGAATATTTCCTAGGCAAGTAAACAAAACTATCCGAGGTTTCTAAAAGCGTCGGGTAGGCTATGGGGGGGTAGTTGGTCATATGTCAGGGTAAAGTGAAGAGGATTATATTCAACTAAAAGGAGATACCATCACCAACAATGAAAAGTCAACCTAAAAAGGAAATCAAACGAACAGTGACACACAAAGGTACGACAGATTTACAAAAAATAGAGAGAGAGAAGAGGCCGAAAAGAAGGGAAGAAAGAAGAGAACATGTTATAGCACTGCAAAGAGGAATGAATATTAGGGTGACAGACCAAGAAAGAAATCCACTAGAGTTAGGTCATGATCGATAGGAAGAAGGCGTGGATGGAGAAGCATCACCCATGGAAGAACACTTATGGATAGAGCAGCGTGAATCTCTCCAAATAGAAGTTCCCCAGGAGATAAGACCTCTATCTCCAACGAATCTAAGTACTAGGATACAAGCCATTGTCGAAGAGAACCTAAGAGTAAAATATGGTGAGTTTGGTATATGGAGCCAAATAGATGATAAGGTAAATAATTATAATCATCTAGTGATCTGTTGACTGGAGGAAGGAAACTGGGTCATGCTTCAGGCATACCCTTCCAACTGAAGTATCCACTTACTTTACTTGACACATGAAGGAGCACCCCCCTGCCAAACACTGCTTTGGAAAATACAGAACAGTCAGATATGTAGACAAATTAGTGTAGTTGGACATCGACAGGAGAAGTCAACCCGAACCAACTGCTTGTCGGAGAAGAAACGACAAACAAAACAACCGATGAAATCAAAAGTTTCATTGACAATAGCTCTGTACAACGAGACAAGCAAAACATCCCACTACCCCCACCACCACCCCCACCACTGCCACCTCCTGGAGGAGATAGCGACAGCGATTCCGACATGGGTCATAGATCAGCACATATCCCTCTATATGAGGGTGATGAAGATCCTAGAAAACATTGGTTCGTCTGTGAGTCAACATGGGAGGCAAATCAAGTTATAGTTGAAGATCAGCAAATGGCACAATTTGTCGGTGCCTTGAGTAAAAGAGCACTAACGTGGTACCTGACCTATATCAAGAGAACTCCCCAAGCATCTAAAGCAGAAATTAAAGTGCAATTCCTGTCTTTCTTTAAAACTCCAGACGCAAAACATCTGGCAGCCAAAAAGTTGAAAACAATAGCTCAAAATCCATCAGAGTCTGTCCGAGAGTATGACAAATGATGGAAAGACCTCCTCAGCCAACTGGATTATGTAATTGGTGAACAACTATTAATTCAGTGGTTCCTTGCAGGTCTATGACAGAAAATTCAGCTGCACATAAGCTTGGAGACGCTTAAAACGTATGAAGATGCACTTACCAAAGCTCTGCAAGTGGAGATGGACGAAGATTTTCCAACATGTCCCATGGATACTAGACTGGAAGAACAGCTAGAAATCATGCAGAAATCATTGAAAGAGATGAACCTTAAGAATCAGGATGTCTGGTGCACAAAATGCTCAACGGCCGGACACGCTAAAGATAATTGTCGACAAGACATAAGTCAATAGGACGTTCGATTTTGCGACATCTGCCAAGAACATGGAGAACACACAACGAAATATTTCCCGTATAACATGAAAAATGACAAAGCATATTGGTGTGCAATCTGTGAAGTAAAAACTCATGCCATAGTTGACTGCCACTTAAACTTAAAGAACTGACAAAACTACCAAGCAGTCTACCAGACAAACGCAGTTGTGCAGAACAATGATAACAACCAGTGAAGCAATGATCAAAATGAATCGAATAATCAAAGATGTGAAGGCCGTCGATAGGAGCATTAGTTCGATAGCCGTCATGGAGGATATGGAGGTCAAGGTCGATTCTCTGGGAATCGCAACAATCGACCACGTCGGCCCATCCAGTGTTTCACATGCTATAAAGAAGGTCATTGATATGCAGGCTTCCCATACAAGGATAGAATCGATTTAAAATTTTGTACTAGCTGTGGAGTTGGTGATCACTCATTAGAGGATTTCCCTACTATGCTTGATAAAATAAATAAAAAGAAAATTGTTAATGTCTTGTCATGCATTCAGAAACATGATGTAATTAATACAAATAATATGCATATAGTAACCCGACAAGGCACAAAAATTGGGAGTGATAATCCATGCATAAGTAAAATAAAAGAAAAGAATGATTATCCTAACCTAGATACACAAAAACAACTGTATAATGACGCAACAAATATATTTAAAAAAATTTCTAGACAAGAAGAAGCTTATGATAATTGACAAAGCACAGTTAAAGAATCAATACGTTTAGTACAAGATGATAAAGCGGTATCTAAATTCATTGAATTATTGTATAATATGAAACACAACAATAATATAGAAAAACAAACAAAAAACATTTTCAGTTTAAACCAAAAGGACAAAAGTGATGCCGACCCACTTGTTGACCTAGAAATCGAAGGATACCATGTTTGACAAGTTGTACTCGACTTCGGCGCACAAGTAAATATTATGACTCGCAACACTTGGGAACAATTGGGTAGACCTCGACTATATGAGTTAGGAATATACCTCAAATTATCCGACCAAGGTCTAGTCAAACCTATCAAAGTTTGGAGAAATTTCGATACAACAATAAAAGGAATATCGACAAAAGTCGACTTTGAAATTATTGACCCTAAGGAAGGATCCAGTTCCTTCCCAGCTTTAGTAGGTCGACCTTAGGGAATAAAAATGAAAGAATTAATATCTTTAGATAAAGAAAGGATAAAACTAAAGGGGAATGCACAGAAAGTCATACACCTATCCATCCATCCCAAGGAGAACCTTGGATAGAATCTATTGATGAAGAAGTCAACATCCAACAATTATATCAAATACAAAATAATGAAGACTAGACATAACCCAATGTCTATGGAGAAATTCACTTAGGCAATCAAGATTCAGTAGGATACAGCTCAGACGTAGAATTATATGATTGGGAAGTCAAAAAATACGAGACACAAGCAAGAGGTTGCTGGACCATTCAAACAGTATAGAAGAAACCAGTCCAACAATGTCTCTTAGTTTCCATCATCCCAAAAATATTCAAAAAGAAAAGCAGGGAATACCCTACATTAAAACCAACAAATGTAAGTATCAAACAAATCCCAAGATACAAAGAAAGAGAATCACCAGTTATGCATATAGAACAAGTATCTAAAAACATTGATGAACATGGCCCAATACAAAGCCTAGTATAAACCTTCATAGGATAAGTCACTAGATGGTGGGATACCCATCAATCAATATTGCAGACACAGACAATAGCTTTGACTTACTTTGTAGAAAGATTTGGAGTATAGAGGCTACCAAACAAGCACAAATACCTATGTTCATCCAAGGGTAGGACCCAGAAGAACACATAAGAACATGCGAAAAAGAGTGGAAACTACTTGGGTATAAAGATGAAGGTACATGGCTGCACCTGTTTCCATTGACGCTATCCGACTTAACAAACAAATGGTACAAAATGGAAGAAGCATGAGGAAAAAAATTTCAATGGCATGAACTTAGAGAGAACTTCATTAAAGACTTCAGCTTTATACCACAAAATGAAAAGTTAGTCGAAAATGCAAAACAAATCAAAGCGTTTATAAAACCGACCGGGAACAACACCCTAACACAAAATATGATCGACCAACAATAACATGTAATAACATACAAACAAAGACAATACAATGGTCAACAAGACTACAAATGGAAAACGAAAATCCAGAAGGGAAAATCTTTCGATGGAAACCATACCATTCAGAAACAACAAAACCAATTCGCATAGTACTTAAAGTCGAGATAGCCGACAAAGAAGATATCGACTACATGACTACAACAGACTTTCCTGCTACATTTTCACAATTCAAAGAAGGGAGCCAACTAATAAATGAAGCCAAAGCACCAAAATGGTTAGATGCCAAAGCGAAAACTAAGGAATTTGACATATCAAATGATGATTGACCAAAAATGGCAAAAATTGGCGATTACTGGAATGAATAACAAACAACAAAAATAGTAAACTTACTAAAAGAATTCCAGGATGTATTCGCTAGAGACGACAAAGATCTCAAAGGTCTAGTCCATGAAATGGGTGACATGAAGATCGACATTAAACCTGATGCCCCACCTGTAAAGAAGAGGTCATATAAATTAGCTCATAAATACAAAGAGATAGTCAAGAAAGAGATTGATAATATGCTTGCAGTAGGAATTATCTACCTTATTGACCAATCGAAATGGGAAAGTCCAATGGTTGTACAACCAAAGAAACATGACTCGACAAAGCTAAGGATCTGTGTCAACTTCAGAGAATTAAACAAAGTCACCTTAACAGACCCATTCCCAACACCCTATGCATATGAAAACCTAAATGAAGTCACAGGACATGAATGCTATTTGTTTACAGACAGATTCTTAGGTTATAACCAAGTTCCAATAGCCAAAGAAGACCAGAAAAAGACAACATTCGTATGTGAATTAGGCTCATTTGCATAAAGAGTTATGCCTTTTGGTCTAAAAAACGTATCTGTAGTATTTTCGAGAATTGTGGTAAAAAAATTTCAAGAATATATCTACAAAACAATGGCAGTATATTTCGATGATTGGACAATATACTCTATGTTGAAAGATCACTACAAATGGCTAAGGCTCATGTTGGAATGATGCCAACAAATCTAGCTAACTCTGAACATAAGGAAATGCATATTTCTAACTCCTATGGGGATACTATTAGGACACATTGTATGCAAAGAAGGAATCAAGGCCGACTTTACAAAAATAAATATTATCCTCGACTTAAAACCACCATTGAACCCAAAACAAGTCAGGGTACTAGTTGGTCATACAGGATATTATAGGAAATTTATGAGATACTATTCAGATATGACCTATCCATTGGAATAACTATTAAAAGAATATCAGGAGTTCAACTAGACAGATGAATGTAACATATCATTTGAAACACTAAAATGGAAGCTAGTCGAGGCATCCATCCTAAGATTCTCGAATTGGTTGATCAAATTTCATGTACACATCGACGTATCAAGCCTATCAATAGGAGTGATCTTAACACAACCAGGGTACGATGGAATGGATTACCCCATAGTTTATAGCAGCAGAAAGAAACTATTCAACAACAGAGAGAGAAGCATTAGGAATGGTTTTTGCACTACAGAAATATTAACATTACCTAATAGCCAACCCTTTTATCTTTTATACCAACCACCAAGCATTAAAATACCTTGTAAACAAACCCTTACACCATGGGAGAATTTGTCGATGGCTACTACTATTCCAAGAATTCGAATTTGAAGCCATTGTTAGACTAGAAAAATTAAATGTTAGACCCAACCACTTGTCACGAATCGACACAGGAGAGGAGCCGACAGGAGTTGAAGATGACCTACCGGATGCACACTTATTTTGAATAGAAGCAGTCCCAGCAGAATTAGAGGAAATAGCTCAATTATTAGAAAATTATCAAGCACTAGAGCGCATGAGCACGAAAAAAAAGCAAATCTTAGCTATGAAAGCTGCACCATATAGCCTCATAAATGGATTTTTATATAAAATGGGCCTGGATGACATCCTCAAAAGATGCGTATTACCACACCAAAGAGATAATATCATGTAAGAAGCACACTATGGACTGGTGGGAAGACATTTTCAAGCATATACAACTGCCAAAAAAATCCAACAGTCAGGGTTATGGTGGACGACACTATACAAAGATTGTAAAAATTTTGTTAGCCAATGCGACAGATGTCAATGACTGGGTTGACCTCTGCCTAGTATAGAAATGCCCTTGATATTAGTAAACCCAAGTTTCACATTTGAAATTTGGGCCATCGACTTCATAGGACCATTCCCGATACCAGCAAAAAGCACAGATGCAAGGTACATAATAACCACAGTAGAATATGTAACCAAGTGGGCAGAAGCAAAACCTGTCGACACATGTTCTAGTGAGATAGCTGTTAAATTTATCTATGAAAATGTAATTACTAGATTTGGGTGCCCAATAACCCTAATCAGTGACCAAGGTTCACACTTTATTAGCAAAATCATCAAAGCACTAATAGACAAATTCAAAATTGACCACCAACGTAATACAGCTTATCACCCTTAGTTGAATGGAGCAATAGAGGCATTCAACAAAACATTAACAAGGGGTCTAACAAAAATATGCAATACTGACAAAGATGATTGGGATGAAAAGATACCTGCAGTACTATGGGCTTACAGAATAGCATACAAGCGTTCGACTGACCAGACACCATTCCGACTAGTCTATGGCCAAGAAGCAGTTGTTCCACTACATTTTTTACAGCAAACACCGATCATAGCAGATATTTTACATGTCGATGTTGAAGAAGGCAGGAAGGACCAACTGATGCAATTAAGCAAGCTAAAAGAACACCAACCGATTATTCTACAACATCAAGAAATCCAAAAATAGCAGCAGAAGGCTTGGCATGATCGCAATATCAAAAACAAAAATCTGTCGGTAGGGGATCTTGCCTTACTATACAACAGTCGAGTAAAAGTAAAACCCACAAAGTTACATACATAATGGATGGGACCTTATGTTGTCGAAGAGATTCATGCCGACAGATCAGTCTGACTAAGGATGTTACAAGGCATAATATTTTAGAAACTTGTTAATGGTGCCTGACTAAAACGGTACAAAAATTAAAACAAGTTCAAAAAATAAAAACATAAATATAACGACCATAACTGTCAGACAAAAACTATAAAAATCTAAAAAGGCTAAAAATAACAAAATAGAACCAACACCCATAATCCAAAATGAGAGGAAATTTCGAAAGATATAATAATCAGCGCTTCGACAACTGACGCCACCCATCGACATACCACCATCGACCGCTCGCATGATCGACATCGACCAAAAACCCCGAAGGTCAAATCATGCCTTCATGACTACGGTCATGTTAGCTGGAATATTTCACCTCCTGTGGACAGCAAGGTGTTCCACTGGTCTGAATGGTTCAGATCCAGAACAAATAGAGGATAGAGGTTGAAGACTCTCCCTAGATGCCGTAGATATCTACAATACAAGGCTTTGATAGTCCACCTGTGTACCTACAATCAAGCTCTACACAAAATAGATCAAAGCAACCAGAATATGATCTACTAATCTATGCTAGTGACTAAGGAATCTAGCAACATATATGCGAAATCATAACAACAACAACATATGTGGGATAGAAATCAACTTTCATTAATGAAATATGAAGAAGTTTACAACCAAGCCTTAGTGTTGACATGCATCTCCATGAAACCAAATTCTCATCCCCAAAATCTCTGACTCTAGCTCTCTATGCTCTCTCCAAAGGATCTTGGTCCAAGGATAAATCCAACAGCATAACAATACCTTCAATGTTCTCCCCCTTAACCATGGCCATAAGCTTGTATTTATAAGGCTAGATGGATAGGATAGGTTGAGAGATTTGTGGGTGAGGTGGCCTCCAAGATCCTAGGATGGGGGATCTTGAGCTCAACTGACTCACTCTAGTAGGGATGAGGGATATCTTGAGGCTTATCATCTAGAAGCCTCGACAAGCTTCTCTTTTTCCCTTTTTACCCAGGGCACCGCATTTTTCCTTCAGTAACAGAGCAGTTCTGGTAATAACTGCTTATGGACTAAGGGCTATAAGCGGTGGCATTGCTTATGGGAAACAAAGTATGGGCAGTGCGAACAAGCGTGCAACTCCTAGATAAAGGGGCATGCACGGTGCTAGGGATTTTCATTTAAGATTGATAGAAAACCATTTAGTTTCCACTCCAGAAGTTGGGATTTAGGGCAAATAGGTATGTCAAATGTATTATCATATGATGGTGATAGGATTTTGGTATAACAGGATGCCCCCCAAAGCATGAGTCTTAGAGGGATATGATAAACAAGAGCTTTGAGAACAAGTCGTTGACAGGAGATGAAAATGTTGTCTCGATCGGAGCATGTTGTCAAGTAGTACATCAGTATGTTGACTCATAGACATAAGTAACCAAACTCATAGCTGCAGACCAATACAAGGGAGATCTATGAGTGGAATAAACAAGCATGGCTACTAGAATACAGTGTAGATCCATGTGATAGAGGACTCAAACTTGGACATAGCTACCAGACATACACCATAGATCTATGTCATACAGATGCAAATTTGAGCATAGCCATGATCATACAAATGTGGATCCATGCTAGATATACAAAACTCCATCGCAACTTGGGGAAAATCAATGAGCGCTTTAAACAAATGCCCATGGTCTTCATCTCATCTTCCAGAAAGTACAATTTTATCCATGTGATTACAATGATCTGAAGTTGAACATGGTAGAAACCACTTGATTACCAGCCAATGATATGAATCATTAACAAGTGCGAGGGAAATCACCATTAATGTCAGTGATTCTGAAGGTACCCTAGTACAATATACTGAGTGTGAATAGATGTTCTGATGTCAAACACCCAGTCGATTCTATAAATCAAAGGTCAATGATGTGAACCTATGTCGAGAGCGAGAGAAACTATCATTAAGGCATACAGATCTTAAGGTACTAAATATTGTTTCTAAGACTATTTCCAAGATGATGAGTTGATGTTGACGGGAATAGTCTCGTTGAAGGAGGGCCATGATGAGTCCCACATTGATGACACAAAACTCAAAACATAGTTATGGAATGATGCAAATGTAGTAACCATATGACTGAATCAAAGATACTAACACAAAGGCTGTGTAGACTGCAGAGGTAAGACTTATTCAAATCCCTTTTGAACATCGGGCGGCACGACAAAAAGACTTGGCAGCATGACTAGACAGGACAGATACACAATGCGATAATGGACAATGCATTCTTTTCAAAGACTCAAAGGATTGACATGACTCATAAAAGTGGATCATCATGGAGATCAGCTGAATACCCAATTGACTGACATGATTGTGTAGACAAGTGCCATGTTCAAAGGTAACGACAAACAACTGCTATTATTTGCAAGATGATTCCCTTCCCATTTCCCCCATCATGACTGATGAGTGCCTTTTTTTGGTTTTACGAGTTCAAAGAGGGTAACAAACACTCGATATAGCTTGTCGGAAGACAAGTCCAAACTCATATGTTTTACGAACCTGAGAGAGGAGGGGTTCAATCCCAAAATGGGTCTCTCAATGTTTAATTTAACGAGTCCACTGAAATAAAACTTAGTATCGTTCATGTTTAGAGAGTCTGAATGAATACGGAAGAAGACTCCAAAAGGGTCCTTTTTCATATGATTTAGTCTCTGAGGCCCGAAAAAGTATAAAATCATACCTTAGAGAACTCTTCTAGTCATGATTGGTTGGAGTGATCCTTTTTCATAAATAGTCCTATCTGAACCGAAAAAGAGATAACCTACTGTCAGACGAACTACTCTTCAAATACTTTAATGAGCGTGAAGAAGACAAGATCACTCGATGATCTTCTTGTATTTAGGGAGCCTAAAAATATTTTAAAGAGAACTCCATTAACCTTTTTCATGTTTGAATCCAGAGCATGAAAAAGTAATAAACTAAGTCAAACCACTTTTCATGTTTTAACCAGAGCACGAAAAATGAAAAGTAAGCTCAACACCATCTTACTTTTTTTAACAAGCTCGAAGATCAGTTGAAAGAATGCTCAAGGATTGGTTTCATTTTTACGCAAGCTCGAGACAAATGGGTAAACTATGCTTGAAAAATCCCATCAACATGATATACAGAGGTTGGAATATTTCCCCCAGCATGATTGCTAGCGAAGCCTACCCCTGGCATGGTTGCTAGGGGCTCGACATGCCCCCAAGATTCGTTTCATTTAACGATTCTTCTTCCATAGCCAACCTTAAAACTTGGTTACTAATCAGAAAATGTTCACTAGGGGGGTAGGAAGAACGAGAATTGGGCAGGTGAAAAGAACGTTCAAGTTCTAACACTAAAGGGAAGACTCAAATCAAGGGAAGGGGATCTGTTTCATTTTTACGCAACCTTGAAATAGAAGGTAACTATGCTTGGAACATGGTTTCATTTTTATGCAAGCTTGAAGCCAAAAGGTAAACTATGCTTAAGGAAACCTACTTCATTTTTTAACGAGCTTGAAATAGAAAATGAAATATGCTCAGGAATGATTTCATTTTTATGCAAGCTTGAAACCAAAAGATAAACTATGCTTAAGGAGATCCATTTCATTTTTTAACGAGCTTGACATAGAATGGGAACTTTGCTCAGAACATGGTTTCATTTTTATGAAAGATTGAAACCAAAAGCGTAAACTATGCTTAAGGAGTGGTTTTATTTTTTAATGAGCTTGAAACCGAAAGTAAACTATGCTCTAAGGGAAAATTGACATGATAGTCAAAACTTGACATGATGGTCAGGTGCAATTTCATTTTTTAACGAGCTTGACATAGAATGGGAACTTTGCTCAAGACATGGTTTCATTTTTATGCAAGCTTGAAACCAAAAGGGTAAACTATGCTTAAGGAAACTGACATGATGGTCAGGTTCTATTTCATTTTTTAACGAGCTTAACATAGAATGGGAACTTTGCTTAAAGAAAATTGACATGATGGTCAGAACCTGACATGATGGTCAGGTGCTATTTCATTTTTTAACGAGCTTGACATAGAATGGTAACTTTGCTCAACACATGGTTTCATTCTTATGCAAGCTTGAAACCAAAAGGTAAACTATGCTTAAGGAGTGGTTTTATTTTTTAATGAGCTTGAAACCAAAAGTAAACTATGATATAAAACCTGCTCCTATCGAACATGATATCCAGAGGTTGGTAGGTTGCCCCCATTTCATAAAAGCTAGTATCTTAGCTCCATTATGATGTCCATAGACTAGAGCCATGCCCCCCATTTTACCTATGATGGGAAGAAGTTAACTTGAAGAAGGGGAAGGAACCATAAGAACATGTGGCACATTCAAGGCAGTCTGATTACTAGTAGTAATGCGATGGTCAGGTGTAATAAAAGAAAGTTGATCAATGGGCACAATCTTCCCATCATGGGGAAAATGCATAACTCTAAAGAGTGTGGACACTACGGATTTCATGGCGTAAACATAATCATGTCCAAGGAGCAGTATGAAATCTAAAGGACCTTGGACCACCATAACATCAATACAGATAGTTTTCCCTCCTAATGTAATAGGAAAACAAGGAAGGGTCCCTAATGGTGAGGTAGGTATTCTATTAAAAGCTAGTATCTGATCGGTGGCTGGCACAAGATGAGGAGAACCTAAAGCTTGCCAAGTAGTAGAGGATAGAATACTAACAGAAACCCCTTCATCAACAATAGTGCGAAGTATCCTCCTAGCAGTAACATTCACAACTATCTGGAAAGGAACACTTGAATGAAGACGAGACCCTGTTAGGTTACTCCAATCAAAGGAAATAACCTCACTACTCGGAGAGGGTTCTATCGAAACCGAAAAAATTTCCTCTTGTCGAGAACAATTAGAATGAAGCATAAAAACTTCAGCAAGTTTTGGTTCATTCTCTACTGGAAGAGAAGAACAAGACGAAGATTTGGTCAAAGAGACTACTTCAATCTTAACACTCTCTGATGAAAGAGTGGGACCGAGTGGAAAGGACACCGACTCGACCACTTTAACTTCACTCTCCAAAGGAAGAGTGGGATCAACCACAAATAAAACTGAATCGACCACTTGGTCAACCAGTGGGGGATCGATGGATAAATTACTATCACTTGTTGGAATCACTTGTTGATGATCAATAATATTTTCCAACCAACGCGAAGCTTCATCCATGCTTGGACAAAGAAAATTATGATGCATAGCCTTGCATATCAAACAAGGATACAAGACTTTACCCTTACGACCTTTTACCAATGGGTCACTGGTTGAGGGAGTATCGTCAACATGATGGTCATAGGTTGATGACACAAATAGTTTGGACCTTTTAGACCACTCTTCTTGTACACGGGAGAGACTAGGACACTCCATAAGAAGGTGGTCCCCCTTGCAAAGCTTACAAGGGAACTTGGGTTTTCCAGGTGTTCTCTTAGAATGAGCACCATCAAGGGCAGATAGTTGTTGCTTTTTCTCTTTCTTATCCTTCTTCTTTTTACCCTTCCCTTTCTTCTTCTTCTTATCCACATGACTACTAACCATAGAGCTTTGGTCAAGCGAAAAAGAAGAAAGGGGTGAAGTCACAACTGGTGAAGGAGCAGGATTAGGTTGAGGTCGATCCTCTCTCGGTAGAGAGGTGACATTTGAGACATTAGGTGTAACAGGAATTACCAGATTAAACAGCTAAATCGGTAATCCTATAGTTAATCTAGGAAGATTTAGAGTGGTAATAAAGGGAGGACCAATACCTTCACTTGGAGGGAATACAAAAGGTACACCTTGGAAAGGGACCTCTTGAGTGGTAGTCCCATATGAGGATTCCATCTCTAAACTCTCTAATAACCCCCTAACGACCACGCACAAGCAAGTACTACTCAAACTAAAAGCAACAAGCACACATGTGAAAGGAGTGGATAAGAGTTAGGAACCTCACAGGACATGCCAAAAGGATAACTCAGATGGTTTGAGGATTCCTAAAAGGGTCTCTCGATATACGCAAGGTATGAGGGAGCTCAAATCGGTAATAGTGTTGTCTAATGCATAATCATACACAAGGCGCCCTCCGATATACAATCGAGTACGTGAAATACCTTTCTATATACCTCAAGGGTACGTGAAAGGCCATTCGATATACCAATGGTACGTGGAAGAACCGCGTGAGTCTTGGGATGTAATGCGGACAATTAACGACAGCTCCTACGCTTAACAACACCCAAACACGTCTCTAACTTATCACTCAAATTGATAAAATTTTTAACCTAGTACTACCGTTAATTTTATCTTGTGCGTTTAGGTGGAACCATGGAGTGAAAACTTGAATTAAAGAAGATGCACACTGATCTATATGATAATGCAAGTTTTCCTCTTCAATGAAATTCTACCTAAGAGAGGGAGAGAGATTTACTTTTCTTCCCAAAAATGCACACCCAAATGCAAATGTAATTCTATCTTTTCAAATGAAAAGTGAAATATCAATGCACCCCAAACAATCTTCAAAGCAAATAAGAAAGATATCTAGAGAACATATAACATAAATCAAAATGTTTCCTATCTTTTCATGCTTGAAAAAGATGCATAAAAACTCAATGAAAATATGATTTCACTAACGTTTCCAAACAAATATACCTCTAATGCACGCAAAGCTGAAAACATATATTTCCTCTCAATGAAATTAAGATCTATAATTTCAAACAATCATGCACAAAATAAGAAGAAAATCATTCAACAAACTTGCGAATAAAGCAAAAGAGAGAGAAAACTAAAAGTTCTCTTTGAAACAGACAATGAAATGAAGAACCAATCTTTCCTACCAAGCACTGAAAAAATAAGCATGTGGAAGGAAACACAAATCACCCCAACCAAAGAAAGACTCAAAACAACATGGATCACACACGCATTCCAAGTCCAAAACAAACCAAATCCTACACATGAAAATGAAATGTATATTTTCCAATTCCAATGAATAATATCTATAGAAAAGGGCAAGAGGTTTCAAGCAAAGAAAAGAACACAAAATATAATGCAAGAAACACAGAGTCTCTTTGAATGCAGAAATAAAACAACAATCAAAGCGACTGGAAAATCTATAATTCATGGCCCCTCCCGGCCGTGAGGGAGCATTTTTTGTCAAAAATAAACTTCATTTTCATCAAAAAGTAAGCCAAAAAACACATAAAAAACAAAATACAAAGTCTGGAATAGGGCCTACCTGGCACCACGCAGATGAAGCTGCTAACAGGCGGTTTTGAGGTAGAACCGCTCCTTGCTCACTAGATTCAGGTGGTGACACCACGTACTGCTAACTGGACACAAGCGGTGGCACCGCTCCTTACCAACAGAACATGTGCAGCTCCTTGAATATATCCAAAACACAAAGAGAATGATAGATCAAGTCAGAAAAAGACTAAATCAAGGAAAATACTATTGAATTGAATATGGAAATAGAGCATAAAAGACCGAAATGACTCAGATATGAACAGATATGGAGGTTTCAAACCCAAATGGAGTCAGTCAGAGAGTAGATCTGACTAAAGAGAGTTGAAGAAGGAGCCTAGATTTGGACAAAAGTTGTAGACTGGGGAAGATCATAATGATTGATACACAACTACATTCCCCAGCGGAGTCGCCAGATTTGTTAGCGGGAATATTTCACCTCCTGCAGACAGCAAGGTGTTCCACTGGTCTGAATGGTTCAGATCCTGAACAAATAGAGGACAGAGGTTGAAGACTCTCCCTAGACATTGTAGATATCTGGAATACACAGTGTTGAGTCAGTAAATTTTTCCTCCATTTTTGGTTTATTTTCTCTAGTTTTGGTTTGTTTTTCAATCTACCTCAGTTTAAATTTTGGTTTTATTTTTCAGTTTTGGTCTCCTTAAAAACTCTATTGGTGATTGAATAGGTTTTGAATACAATCTTTTTAGATTTTATTTGATTTTTGATGGTCTTTTTATATTTTAAAAGGGGTAAAGAAAGTCTTATGTTCAAAGGTTGATTCATTAATATGTTTAGAGACTAGTTAAACCTATTTTCTAAACCTAGCAGCTCTCTAAACCTCCAACAATTTGGCAAAAAGTTGTAAAACTGCGAAAATTTGGCTTAGCAATTATTCTTGTAGCGCTGGTGGAAAATTTAACAAAGGGCGCGCTACAAGAATATCGCGGCCCTTTGTTTACTCAAATTTTTTGCAAATTTTCATCATGGGTTTCGTCTGGAAGTGATTGATTGTATTTTGCAAGGTGTTTTAACACGTGTGACTGCAGTTTAGACACGTATTTTAGCAGTTATCAGTCATGCAGCCAAAGCAAGTTCATTATTGCTAAAAACGTGGAATTAGTTGGACAAGACCATCAAATCTCGGCTAAAACTGTCAAGTTTCTCGTTCTACATGCATTATGAGTTCGTGGAGAAGAGTCAAAATGCTAAAGAAGTGGATCGTGTTCCTGTGAAGAGAAGACATCATTTTTAATGTCAGCAGAAAATTAGGGCATCTTAATTCTCTCGTTTGCGGTTAAGAAGATGATCTGGAGACACTTGTATACCTGAGGAGAGACCGTTGCTACCTTAAAACAGAGCTTTAAGCCACGACAGTTTAAAATTGGTAGGTACTTTGCTTCAAAACCCTTATAACTCAAAATTTGGGTTTTCCTTGCTGCGTGTTTATCTGGAGAAATTGCCTGGTTAAGATGATAGAATGGGACATGAAATAAACTTCCCACCACAGAAATAGTTAGCAGAAGCCATTATGAAGTATCTGAAGGAACAGAGTAGCAAAGAGGCCTTGAACTTAAAGCATGCAGCCTGTGAGATTTTAGTGACTGTTTGAACAAAGATAGTATATAATTTGTCCTCCCATACATTCGAAACTCTGGTGATGATGCAAGGTGATTGTAATGAGCTAATTGAATAGAGTTTGTCTCTGACCTAATGCCAGTATAAACCAGAAATTATAGGAAACAACATGTAGAAGATTTATAGATTGGTTGGTTATGCTCATGTTTCACACAGAAGGTGTTTGATTGGTTTGTTCAAATGGTTTGAAAGCTGTTGGAATTGACATGACTTGTGAAATCACTCATTTGGAGAACAATTTTTGAATGACTGGAGGACATGTTGGCTGTTATGTACAGGGTTTGATAACATTTTTGAGGCTAGGGTGAATATATTGTAAAAAACTGGTGTTTTTGTTATGGCCTTTCATACTGTCAGTCTCCACTTGATCTAATGAGCCTACGAATAATGTTATGTTTGCAAATCTGAAGCAGAGGAAAAATTAGGGTTTGAGAATTGAAGTTGTTTTGATGCTGTTGATGCAGAGATTTAAATGAAGCATTGATATAAAACAGTCATATGTATTGACAGTTTTCCATTGCATTGAATCATCTGGTCTTTGCAGTGCTGTTCTGATTGTTTTGAATCAGCTGTATTGAAGGAGGAGCAGATGCAATACTGAATATAGAACAACTTCATCCATTGACAGTTTTTTAATCTCATTGAACAGTTTGAAAACTGAATTTGACCAAAGTTCTGTATTCTATGAGGTGAATCAGTTTGTAATAAAGTAGGAGTTTATGTTTGAAGATATATCATATTGCTGGTTTCCTTGAAACTGAAATGAAGAGGCTGGGTGATCCAGAGTCTAAAGCAATCTGACATTTTGTTTGATGGGGCATTTGTGAAAAATGAACAGTATTTTTGTGCTCTTATGACAGTTTTCATGAATGTTTGATTTGATCTCACAGTGTGTCTATCCAGAAACCTAATTCTATGGCTGAGACAGGGGAAAATTGACATTGCAGGCCTGTACAAGGGTACATAGCAGATTGAAAAGGAGTTCAAATAACAGCAAACCAGTTTTAAAACATTTCTGAAACCTCAAGCCAGATTGTTTCTATCAGCTGAAAGGAGAATATGGGGAAAAGTGGAAAAAGTGGAAAGGTCAACGGGGCTGAGCCCACAGACCTAACCTGGGTTCAGAAGCTTCCAGACTGTGCAGAACTGTTTCAGCAGGCAGGTTGGTTGAAGTTTTTCAAGAAGATTGATGGTTTCAATGCTCAGGTGTCCTGCAAGTTTGCCAAAGGACTTAAAGAATATATGATCATGATGGATGCTTTGAAATTCAAGCTAACTGTGGAGTTAATAGCAGAAGCTACTGAGATCAGCAATGAGGGAGAGCACTGGTTTAAAAAATCACCTTTTGAGTTTGAACCCCAAAGATACTTATTGCCTAATGTGACTCCTGACTGGAGCAAGGGTATCCTCATACAAAATTTCAGGAAGGAGTGGATTGAGCCTATAAGGATACTTCAAAGTTATGTGACATGTGAAGGAAGATATTCATTTGTCTTTAAATATCATTTCAGGTTCTTGCAACACATAGCAGGAGTTTCAAAAATGAACTTGCCCTTCTTTTTCTTAAAAAGCCCGCAGAAGATGTCAAGTAAAATAAAGCCACATGATGATCACACTTCCCAGTCACTTTTTCAGCATGGCCTCATCAAACTAATTATCACTACAGTGTTGCAGCATGAGGGAAGGACTTGGGATTTCTTTTTGTTTTGGTCAGATGTTCATCCTCAAAAAGAAGAACAGCAACCAAAGAGACAGACTGACAAGGGAATGGTTATGATCAAAAATCTAGGTCACTCAGTCAAATCTACAAGCAAAGATGAGGTCAAAGCCAAGAAGGTGACAGAGCAAGTATCAGAACATGTAAAGGATGACAGTCAGCTCAAAGTGGTTTCAGAGTACCCTAAAGCCAAATACTCATTGTTTGCAGGTGAAGAAGTGCAGCCTTGTTTGAAATCACCACGAGTAGCACATTCTGAGCAAGCTAGGACTGTTGATATAGAGAGAGCTGCTACTCTTGAAGAGGAATTACAAACTAAACCAAGGAGCCCTCTTACCATATTATCTAAAGATGAAGGTTATTTATTGGAGGATGAACAACAGGTTGTTGTGACTGAACCAAGTTCAGAAGCATATGGAGACTTTTCTACTTCAAGGGTCAAATCAGCAAAATCTAAGAGAAAGAAGAAGAAAGGTATAATTGCAGGCAGAAAACCTAAAACCAGACCTACAAACAAACTGAGGTGGAACATGAAAAAGCTGCTCAACCTTAAACTAGAGTCCAGACAGGAAGCTGTGTTAATTAATTCTTCTTCTAGTGAAAAAGCAGAAAGTGTTCAACAGGGCATTAAAGGAAAAAGAAAAGCATCTGCTAAGCCTATTTCTTCTTCCCAACCTGTAGCTACAGAAAGATCACAGTTAGCAAATGAAACATGTCAACCTATTTCTAAATTATCAGAAATAATTGTTGAGATAAGAGATAAACTCATCAAACAGCAAGAAGAAGAAAAAGTAAATGCATGTGCCCTTGAAAAACAGGAATGGGATGAAGAGGATGAATCCATACTGAAGCAAGCTAGAATTATAGAAGAATCTATTGTTCATGTTGATTTTTCAGATCTTTTAATGCAGGAGCCAAATGTATTGGAAAACCCTAGTTTTGATGATGAAAGCTTACAAGGAAAAGTTCAGAAATATAAACAACAGGTAAAGCAATTACAGGATACTAATGACAGTTTGTTTAAGGTCAACAAGGGGCTTGTAGAGGAGCTGCAAGATGTACATCATCATTTTTTACAGCTATCAAAAGTGTCTAAAGAAGTGTTAAAAAGGAAGGCAGCCACTGACAGATATACTACAGAGCTGGAGAAGACTGTTGATCATTTGCAACAGGAAAATAAAGACTTGCAACAAAGGTTAGCTGATTTGAAGAAAAAGCATAAAAGAGCAAAGAAGAGGTCTTCAAGTCTAGATGGTATATCTCTTCTTGTGGAGGCAGCGAAGGAGATCTGAGGCAGTTTGTAGTTAGTTGTTCTTTAAGATGAATATTTTTGATTCTGGTTAAGAGTTTGCTATTTTTAGCAACTTGTAATTTTTGTAAAAGTAATTTTTGATTTTACCCTCCTTGGTAATTCGATGAGAGCAGTTAGAAAGTAAAACCTAACTGATTTTGAGAGGATGTCTATTTAGAAGAGTTAGCAAGTCATTGTAAAGGTTCTGGATTTTGGGAGCATCAGGAGGTCTGCTAGCAGCTTGTACTATCAGACTTGTTCAGTGATAGGTATTGTAACTCTCTAATGCATTTACTAATGAAACTATGAATATATGACTCTTTCCCCTTCATTTGGTCTGTGTTGGCTTTATTATAAGCTTGTTTAGCTTCTTAATTGACAAATTCAGTGCTGGGTAATGTGTATTTTCTGGTGTTGCTTGTCCATTATGTGTGAACTTCAATACAGGCTGTTTGTTGGATTTTTGTGATATATATGCATCTTTATCAGTTATATGTGTTTGATTTAGTTGTTTCTTATTTACTGAATGTATTCCCTGTATGATCTTGAAACTTACAACCAAAAACACATAAACAAAAACTTAAACCCTAGTTTGAATTGAGTTTTTCTTTTGAGATTGTGTTGGCTTGTTCCCCTAGCCTTAGGAACAATTTCTGGCACAAACACACAGCTTTGATAGTCTAGTTGTGTACCTGCAATCAAGCTCAACATGAAACAGATCAGAGCAACCAGAATATGATCTACTAATCTATGATAGTGACTAAGGAATCTAGCAACATATATGCGAAATCATAACAACAACAACATATGTGGGATAGAAATCAACTTGCATTAATGAAATATGAAGAAGTTTACAACCAAGCCTTATTGTTGACATGCATCTCCATGAAACCAAATTCTCATCCCCAAAGCTCCAACTCTAGCTCTCTATGCTCTCTCCAAATGATCTTGGGCCAAGGATCAATCCAATAGCATAACAATACCTTCAATGTTCTCCCCCTCAACCATAGCCATAAGCTTGTATTTATAAGGCTAGATGGATAGGATAGGTTGAGATATTTGTGGGTGAGGTGGCCTCCAAGATCCTAGGATGGGGGATCTCGAGCTCAACTGACCCACTACAGTAGGGATAAGGGATATCCCAAGGCTTATCATCTAGAAGCCTCGAGAAGCTTCTCTTTTTCCCTTTTTACCCAGGGTACTGCATTTTTCCTTCAGTGACAGAGCGAATCTGGTAATAACCGCTTATGGACTAAGGGCTATAAGTGGTGGCACCACTTATGGGAAACATAGTATGGGCAGTGCGAACAAGGGTGCCACTCCTGATAAAGGGGCATGTGCAGTACTAGGGATTTTCATGTAAGATTGATGAAAAACCATTTAGTTTCCACTCCAGAGGCTGGGATTCATGGCAAATAGGTATGTCAAATGTCTTATCACATGATGGTGACAGGATTTTGGTATAACAGGTCAGAAGGAGTGCCAAAATCAAATCGCAATAAACGCAAACTCTAGAGACCGTGTTGGACCATCACTTCTACCATTAATACATCCATCGATAGAAACGTCACCTGATCCACCTATAAATATTGGACCAGGAAAAGATCATTTACTGTATGTTGAAGAAATAGAACAATTCAGTAGTCAAAAATTTGAGAGATGAGAAACTATAAGAACAGTCGACTAAGAGACCGATGAGATGGCACCAAAGCAAACCAAAGCTGTAGCTACAAAAACAAAAGAACTACAATCCATCAAAACCCCATTGATGAGAAGGTTAAGAACTATCAAGAATGCCAAGGTACAAGAAACCTCATGGGAAAAAACTTGGGCCGAAATCAAGGAATGGGCCTATGTCGACAAGAAACCAACACAAGAAGTAAAGAAGATAAACCACAACTCTATTATGAACTACATGAACACACTGTTCATGGAAAATTTTGGAGGAACGAAAGAAACAGTGGTAAAATTCATTATTAGCTGATACCACAATGGAAAATTTAAATTCGACAGACCAATACAAAACTCTGGCAAAGTCATATACAAGTTGACTGGTCTCTCAAACCAAGGTGATCCAATCCTTGTTGACATAAAAGAAGGACTGGTAGAACGACTAACTGGAACACCATCAAGAAAAAATTCAAAAGGGCTAATGATCAGTCAGATACAAGCCCGGACGCCACAAATCATTGCCAAAATCATAGCAACAGGTCTCACCCCTACATGAGGGGGGATCGACCTAAAGCTAGATATGTTAGAAGTGGTAGACACAATAGCAGAAACAAAAAAAGTGTACGGATGGGCTCAATATGTCGCCGACATGCTCAAATCTATATGTGAGAAGTGTCAGGAGTCGACTGAAATTATAAGGTTCCCATCTATGATACTCTTGATAGCGATGTACCACTTGTGCCTAGTCAGGGACAAACAGTTCCAAGAACCAAAAAAATTCCACATGTGGAGGTTCAATCCATTTGCACAGAATGGAACATTAAAAGAATTAGAAAATGGTAAAGTACTGTTGGAAAACTGGTTCCAAAACCTAAAAATCCATAAAACTAGATGGAGGGTGCCTCAAAAAATCCAAGGAAGTCTATCAAAAACAGCACACATCCAACTAGAGCTAGACCACACAGCAGTCTAGTATATGCAAGGAGCAAAAGCAACAACAAAGCCTCTTGACTATTACCCAACAGTCAAGGAGATCTTCCGTGAGCTAGCTCAACAATCTAGTACAAAATTATCAATACTAGCAAAGGCTAAATAAGTCAAACTAAGAATTGAAGAACCACTGACCGACCAAGATAAGGAAGAGGACTATGAACTTTGACTACATATCAGCACTTTCGTGTCGGAAGAAACACCAGCAGAGGACACCAACAGACTACAATTAACAATCGTACCACTAACGACCCAAAGGGGAAGTACATCGACTGAGGACCTGGTGGCCAAACCAGCGGATAAAAACATAAGTCCAATTCAACCAAAGGAGGGAGGAGAAGGACTAGAGGAAGACATTGAATTTGACAACCCAGAATAAACTATAACCAAAAACAAAATTAGAAAACTAGCAAGGGAGATAGCAGCCACAAGAAAAAAGGCAACTTAGGAAAAAGGGAAGGGGAAGCACAAGCTTATCCTCTCATAATCAGAAGATGAAGCCAAACTAGTATTTACAGCCATCGACATTATAGAAGACATTGTAGTAAACAAAGTTCAGGTTGAGACACAGTTCAGTTGCTTTGTCGATTCAGGAGCACAGTAAGGTTGACTGAAAAAGGTAAAAAGTACAAACACTTCAATGGATGAAAAAATTGTTGATTTAGTTTCTACACCTCCACCCCCATCTCCAACCTAGATCACATAGGAAGATAATCCACATATACCCACCATAATCCCAGTCGACATTTGCAAAAATGCTATGCCAAAAACCCTAAAAGAGAGGTTCGACCAGGATGGTGATTTCTAGGCATACATTGAAAAATTGCCTGAACTACTTGTTAAGTCAGTAAATTTTTTCTTCAATGTTGGTTTGACTTCTTAAATTTTTGGTTTGTTTTTCATTTTTTCAATTAAACTTTTGTTTTAGGTCTTATTTTTAGTCTCCTTTAGGAGCTCTCTGGATGATTAGATAGTTTTTGAGCTTACTTTTTATAGGTTTTATTTGATTTTTTGGTCTTTTGCATTTCAAAAGGGGTTAAAGAAAAGTCATATTATCAAAAATTGATTCATTAATGTTTATTTGGAGATCACCTAGACTTGATGTTCAACCTAGCAACTTTTTAAACCTCCTACAAATTAGCAAAAAGTTGAAAATTAGGGAAAATTTAGCATTTGACATATTCTTGTAGCGCTGGACAAAATTTTTACAAAGGGCGCACTACAAGAATATCGCGGCCCTTTGTTTTTTCGATTTTCAAACAAGTTTCTATCATGATTTCAGTTTTTGAATGACTAATCATATTGGGTGAGTGGTTTAGCACGTGTAGGCTGCAGTTTCAGCACGATTTCAGGTGGTTATCAGTCTCGAAACAAATCAGGCTCATCATTGCTTATAATGCGGAATCAGTTGGACAGATATCAGTAAATCTCGGTCTAAGCTGGCATAATTCTCTTTTTACACACATTATCAGAGGAGAAGACTGCTTGTGAAGTAAATCAAACCGCTAAGAAGGTGGATTGTGTTGCTGTGGAGAAGAGATAGTGTTATAAAGGCCAGCGAAATTAGGGCTTCTTCAATCTCGCAACCTGTAGTCAAAGTAACCATATGAAGACATCCGTATGCTTAAGGAGAGGTAGTTGATAGCCCAAGATGAAGGTTTGAACCATTGCACGGGAACAATTGGCAGGTATTTCAATACAAACCCCCATAATTGAAAAAATTGGGTTTTTCTCGCTGGAGGTTATTTTGGAGAAATTGGTTGCTGCAGAGGTTAGAATAGGTTACAAAATGAACTGTTCACCACAGAAATAACTGCCTGAAGCTATTCTGAAGAATTTTACTGAACATAGCATCAAAATAACCTTAAGTTTAAAGCATTCAGTTTTTGGAATTTCGATGATAGTTTGAAGGAAGGTTGTTTATGTTTTTCTCTCCAATATACTCAAAAAACTTTGATATTGATGCTTATTGGCTGTAATGAGCTAACTGAATAGGATTCCTCTCAGACCTAATGCCAATTTGAATTAGAGTCTATAGGAAGCAGCATTGAGATGACTTATAAATTGTTTTATTATGCTCATCCTTTACACAAAAAGTGTTCAGTTTGCTTGAGAAGCTATTGATAGTTGTCATAATTTGTAAAATCAATTGCTTGGAGAACAATGTTCAATTGCTTGGAGAACATGTTGGCTTTTATATACAGTTTTTGATGAGAGTCTTTTGGCTAAGGTGAATATATTGTAGACAATGGTGTTTTTCTCTCTTCTCATACAGGTAGTCTCCAGTCGGTCTAATAAGCCTGTGGTTGATGTTACTCTTGCAAAATCTGAAGCTGTGAGAATTTTAGGGTTTGAAGATCGAGGCTAGTTGATACACAGAGATAGGAGTACAATACTGAAAATAGAACAGCCACATTCACTGACAGTTTTCAATTACATTGAACAGCCTGGACAATTCAATTAATTTAAGTGTTGTTTTCTATGATTTGAATCAGTTTGTACTGAAAGAGGAGTTCATATCTGAATGCATATCATACTGCTTGTTTCCTTAACCCTAAAATGAAGAGCTTGGATGGCCTATAGTCTAAAACAGTTTGACATTATGTTTGATGGTGCATTTTTGAAGAATGAGCAGTGTTATTGTGTTCTTATGACTGCTTCATTCATGATTGATCTACTCTCACAGTTTACCTATATACAGACCTAGTTTGTACTGTTGTAACAAAGGAACATTGAAGCCCTGGGTCAGGTGAATTTGACCCACCTGTTGGGAAGTTTTACTTCATCTTTTAAATAAACAGGCCTATCCAGGAGTGTATAGAAGATTGTGAAGGAGTTCAAAGAGCAGAAAACCAGTTTATAAAGCATCTTTGAAACCTAAAGCCAGACTGTTTCTAGTTCCTGAAAGAAGAAGATGGGAAAGAGTGGAAAAAGTGGTAAGGTCAATAGGGCTGAGCCTACTGACTTAACCTAGATTGATAAACTCCTAGATTGTGCTGAATTGTTTCAACAAGCAGGTTGGCTGAAGTTCTTCAGGAAGATAGATAGCTACAATGCACAGGTGTCTTGTAAATTTGCTCAGGGTCTTAAAGGTGATATGGTCATCCTGGATGCTCTAAAATTTAAATTGACTGTGGAATTAATTGCAGAGGCTACTGAGATCAGTAATGAGGGTGAGCATTGGTTCAAAAATTTGCCTTTTGAGTTTGAACCACAAAGGTACCTGTTACCTAATGTGACTCCTGACTGGAATAAAGGTATTCCTATCCAGAACTTTAGAAAGGAGTGGGTTGAACCCATTAGGATATTACAGAGCTATGTGAACTGTGAGGGCAGGTATGCCTATGTGTTTAAATATCATTTTAGATTCCTTCAACACATGGTAGGAGTCTCAAAGATGAATCTTCCCTTCTTCTTTTTGAAGAGCTTACAGAAAATGTCCAGCAGGATAAAGCAACATGAAGATCACTCCTCCCAATCAATTTTTCATCATGGTCTGATCAAGCTGATCATCACCACTATGTTGCAACATGAGGGTAGGACTTGGGACTTCTTTTTGTTCTGGTCAGATGTTCATCCCCAGCAAGAAGACCAGCAACCTAAGAGGTAGACTGATAAGGGAAAAGTGATGATGAAAAAGTTAGGTCACACAGCCAAACCTGCAGATAAAGATGATGTTAAGGCTAAGAAGGTAGCAGAGCAGGTAGCAGGGCAGGTAAAGGTTAACAGTCAATCCAAAATGTCTTCAGATTACCCTAAAAGCAGGTACTCATTGTTTGCAGAAGAAAAGGTGCAGCCTAGTCTGCAATTGCCACCAGCAGCAGATACTGAAGAAGCTAAGACTATTGATGAAGAGAAAGCTGCTATACCTGAAGATGAAGTACAAACTAAACAAAGAAGCCCCCTCACCATTTTGTCTGAGGATGAAGGATATTTATTAGAGGATGAACAGCCAATTGATGAAGCAGAGCTAAGTGCTGAAGCATGTGGATAATTCCTTACCTCAGAGGTCAAATCAACTAAACCTAAGAATAAGAAAAAGAAGATTGTAGCTTCATACAGAAGGCCTAAAACTAGACCTACTAATAAGCTAAGATGGAATATGAAGAGGCTACTTAATCCCAAGCTAAATTCCAGACAAGAAGCTATTGTGATTGATTCTTCCTCTAATGAAGAAGCAGAAATTGGTAAACAAGGCAGCAAAAGCAAGGGAAAATCAATTATTAAACCTTCTTCTTCTTCTCAGCCTGCAAAGACAAAAAGATCACAGTCAGTAAGAGAGTTTGAGCAGCCCAAGTCTGAATTGTCTAAAATAGTACTTGAGATAAAGAAGGAACTCTTAAGACAGCAGCAAGAAGAAAAAGTTAAATCATGTCCTGTTGAAAACCAAGAGTGGGAGGATGAAGATGAGCTCATACTCAGAGAAGCAAGCATTTTAAAAGACCCTGGTGTTTTTGCTGATTACACAGACTTCTTAATGAAAGATGAAAGCATACCTGAGATCCCTAGTGTTGATAAAGAAAATTTGCAGGAAAGTATTCAGCAGTATAAGAAACACATGAAGCACTTGCAGGAGGTTAATGATGGTTTATTGAAGATTAACAAAGGGCTTGTAGAAGAGCTGCAAGATGTTCAAAATCATTTCCAAGAGCTATCAGAGGTATCCAAGGAGGTTCTCAAAAGGAAAAGAATGACTGATAAACATTGTTCAGAATTAGAAAGCATAGTAAAGAACTTGCAGCAGGAGAACAGGAAGCTCACCAAAGAGATGACCAAGCTAGAGCAGGATAAAAAGAAGACTAAAAGAAAGGTTCAAAGTCTAGATGGTATAGCACTCCTTGCTGAGGCAGCGAAGGAGCTTTGATCAGTTATGTTTTAGTTAGTGTAGATGTTTGATAAACACTTTTTGTTAAGCATTTGCTATTTTTAGCAATCTTGTAATTTTGTAAAAATGACTTTTTACTTTACCTACCTTAGTGATTCGATGGAGACAGTTAGGATGAGATACCTAACTGATTTTTGTAAAATATGACTATTTAGAGGAGTTAGAGAGATATTGTTAGGGTTCTGATTTTTGGGAGCATCAGGAGGTCTGCAAGCTGTATGTACTTTTAGACTTGTTCAGAAATAAGTACTGTAACTCTTATAAGCATTTACTGATGAAATAATGAGATATATGACTTTTTCCCCTTCATTTTGTCTGTGTTGGCTTCATGTTTGAACTTGTTTAGTTTCTTAAATGATAAAATCATTGCTGGTTAATGTGTATTTCCTGGTAGTGCTTGTCCTTTATGTATGAACTTCAACACAGTCTTTTTGTTGGATCTTATGTGATATGTTATGCATCTTTATCAATTTATGTTTATGATTTAGTTGTTTCTTTTCTTCTGAATGTATTCCCTGTATGTTCTTGAAGCTTACAACCAAAAACACATAAAACAAAACCCTAAACCCTAATTGTATTGAGTTTTACTCTTGAGATTGTGTTGGCTTGTTTCCCTAGCCTTAGAAACAATTTCTGGCACAAACACTACTCACCTATACCTAGAGGATTACCACCAAATGTCCACTGATTGAAGCTAGTAGATCAAAGCGGCTTTCCCTCAACAACCTGGACAAATACCCTAGGAACCAAGATCTGTGGGAATTATCAAGTCGACATTCTTAAGGAACCCTAACAAGACATCTCAAGTGGTCACAAGTCGCACTTCATCCTTTATCCCTGTCAACATACCACACCCTCCATTAGCCACTGATACATCAAGAGATGTGGAGGAAGATAACCTGGAAGATATCAACTGGGTGATCAACAACCTATTCTCTGATGACCCAGATGATTCACCATCACAAGTCGAGGACCCAACTAACAATATCCCCACTACACCAATTACACTCGACCATTCACCATCTCCACCACCACTTCCTAATCTAGAACCTCTAACAAAACCTAAACCATCTATACCAAATCCCCCAGATACACATCCAGTTACAGAGCTCACTAAAGAAAGTCAACCAGAAGTTCCACCGACCATTGAAAATCAGCATCCAAAAAATCAACCATAGGAGAATCCACCACTTGCAAATGCATAAGCACAATAGTAGGAAGAACATCATAAACACAAGAGAAAAAGAGACAGAAAGAAGAAGGAAGACCATAAAGAATCATAGTCGACAATGGTCCACATTAGCCAACTTGGATCGACTATTGTAGTCGACATAACAAAACTAAGAGATGAAGAGTTGGGACAACTCTTAGAAACTCTAGCCACTAAAGCAAAAACAAGAAGTTAGATTAGACGCAAGGATTTCGATGACATTGAGAATGAACAAGTCAAATTCCTGTCAAAATGCAAAAACTTAGCTCAAACTATAATACCAGGGCCGATGGAAGTCGGAACCGACAAGCCACTAGAAAAATCATATCAACTATTTGAGAGTGTGGTGGTGTTGTAATCTCACAAATCACATAAGGTTACCAATAATACATACTAAAACATACATACATAACAGAGACAAGAGACAAGAACAGATAGATAAACTAACAGATTATATTAGCATAAGAGGGTCCATACAATACAAAGAACTGAATCAAGTTCTCATCTGGCTCAACAGCCTAATATATATGATTACAAAATAGTTACAAAATGACTACCTGTTGGTTCAGTGAATCAACATGACTTTAGGTGGCCGACCTAATCTCTTGTTAGTCGACCGATCGACTAAGTCGGCTATCATTCAAGTCGGCATACCGACTTGCTCCTCCAACATCTCCCCTAAGAACAAAACGTTTCTTCGTCCCGAAGAAACATGAAGGTACAAAAATTTCTAAGTAGTCATTATTTTGTGCTTGATATTTATGGGTTGTGAAGTTTGATGGTCGATCTTTTCTGTACGCAAACTTTGACAATTGTTGGAGCTGTTACTGCTAGGTGATGTTGGAAATCCACTCTTAAATATTTTCTATATGTCGATGGCGAGTGTAGTCAAACTTGATAAAATCAACATTTTCTCTGGAATGGAGATTTCAGCTATTCTCTCCATGTCAGGACCCATAAACTGGTCCTTTTCTTCTGCTGTCTCTTTGAGTCATTTCATCTGTGGGCAGATGATGTCTACTTTTTCTAAGTTGGGAATGGTTTGATGCACTCACTAATGTGCTTCCTGCTCAAGCTTCTAGAGTTTAGCTGTCTCAAGCACTATTTGATCCTCAATTGTGCTTCTGAGTGCTTGCTTAGTGGTTTTCCTCTTCTCAAGCACTTGGACCTCTTGTCGGGTCTACCTAGTGTGTTGATAGACTTGATCGTAGTAAGAAATATAGTCTCTCAGTACTTCTTCGATGATTACAGACTCCTCCATGTGATCTTGCAACACTTTGTAGGATTCGAAAAAGGCTGTGTGCTCCTCCATCAGTAGTCGGACGGTTTCTTATTTTGGCTCTTCTTTGGTTTCCTGAATCTGTGCTTGGAGCACCGACACCATGCTTTCAAACAGATAATAATCTCTTTCTAGTGGTTTTTCGTTGTCAACCTCTATCGTCCTTGGTATCATGGACTGGACCAGGTCCCTGCACTTGTTAAGGAACTTAACTTGTTCTTTTTCCTTGCTGTCTAGTTCCTTACATCTATGCTGGTTCCTTGTCTTTGCTTCAACTACTGGCGCTTCCAGTAGTTGTTCTAGCTCTGGATCTCTTAGTTTGGTTGCATCGACCACATTGGTTGACCCAACTAGATTGATTTGGACCATTGCTGGCTGTCCATGATGGTCCTTCTTCTTTTTCTTCTTTTTGTGCTTCTCTGCTTCGGCTTGTTTTTGGATCTGTGTACCTGCAAAAGTCAAGTCGGGATTTTCTGTTTGCTGTGCAGCAGTGGTTGATGGTATTTCTGTTTGGGGCAGTAGGATGACTATTTCCTCTCGTTGTTCGGATGTAGGTGGTCCATAAGTGGATGTGGTTGGTACTGATGGTTGTGGTGGGTTTGGTTCTGGTGCAGCTGGTTGGATTAGGGGTTCTGAGTCGGGGGGTGGTGGTGGTGGTGGCGATGGGGTTGGTGAATGGTTGGGTGTGATTGGGTTGGTGGAAATGTGGTTGAGTGGTGGATTGTCAACCTGAGAGGGTGAGTCGAAGTCGAAGAATAGTTGGTTGATTTATTTGTTTATGTCCTTGACATTTTCTTCTTCCTCACCTCCAGTCGGTTTAGACGCTGGTAGGTGGGGTTCTGGTACAGTCGAAGTGATAGTCGAGGTCCGACGTGTGGCAACTTTGGCTTCCTTCTTATCGATTGTTTGAATTTTAAGCATTGTGCGAATAGGTTTGGTCGTTTCGACATGGTTTGATTTCCATCTAAAATTTTTCCCTTATGTATTTTCATTTTCTAATTCTAGTCTTGTCGAGTGTGGCATTGTCCCGGTTTGTATATTGTTACAGTTCATTGTCAGTTAGTTGTCTTGTAAGGGTTTGTTTTCTGTCAGCTGTATAAATTCTTGAATCTGCTTTGTTGTTTCAACCAAATTCTTATTTTGTGGTATAAATTTGAAATCTTTGATAAAATTTTCTTTGAGTTCATGCCATAGAAATGTTTTACCTCTGGCTTCCTCCATCTTATACCATTTGTTTGGTAAGTCAGCGAGGGTTGATCCAAACAGGTGTGGCCATGCTCGTTCATCTTTGTATCTGATTCTTCTCCATTATTTTTCACATGTCTTAATATGGTCTTCTGGATTCTGTCCTTGAATGAATATAGGTATTTGAGCTTGTTTGGTTAGCTTCTTTCCTCCAAACCTTTCTACAAAGTAAGTCGAAGCTGATGTCCAGGTCTGCAGTCTTGTCTGATGGGTATCCCACCATCTAGTAGCTTGTCCTATAAAAGTTTCTACTAAACTTTGTAGACGACCATGTTCACCAATATTTTTGGACACTTGTTCTATGTGCATGACTAGTGATTCTCTCTCCTTATATCTTGGTATTTGTGTATTATTTATATTTGTAGGTTTTAGCGTAGGGTATTCCCTAATTTTTTTCTCAAATATTTTTGGGTCAATGGACACTATGAAGCACTGTCAGGTGGGATTTTTCTGTACTTTTTGGATAGTCTAGCACCCTCTTGCTTGTGTTTCATAGTTCTCGACTTCCCAATCATATAATTCTGCATCTGAATTATAACCAACTAAGTCTTGATTACCTAAGTAAAGTTCACCATATGTGTTAGGTTCTATGTAATCTTCGTTATTCTGTATCTGATAAAGCTGTCGGATATCCACTTCTTCATCGATAGGTTCTATCCAAGGTTCTCCTTGGGATGGATGAATAGGTACAATGAATTTTTGTCCATTTCCTTTTAATTTTATTCTCTCTTTGTCTAGGGATATCAACGCTTTCATCTTCCTACCCCAAGGTCGACCTACTAACACTGGGAAGGATCTGGATCCTTCCTTAGGATCAATGATTTCAAACTCGACTTTGGTCGAGATTCCTTTTATCATTGTATCAACATTTTTCTAGAATCCGATAGGTTCAATTAGACCCTGGTCAGCTAGTTTTAGGTATATACCTGACTCATATAGTTGAGGTCTGCCCAATTGTTCCCAAGTGTCATGAGTCATGATGTTTACTTGTGATCCAAAGTCGAGCATGACTTGTCGGACGTGGTATCCTTCAATTTCCAGGTCGACAAGTGGGTCGGCATCACTTTTATCTTTTTTATTTAAACTACATATATTCTTTGTTTGTTTTTCAGTGTTGTTATGTTTGATTTCATATAGCAATTCGATGAACTGAGATACTGAGTTATCTTTCTATACAAGTTGTATTAGTTCTTTTATTGTGTTATGTCGATTGTCATTAGCCTCTTCTTGTCATGCAAATTCTTTAAATACGTTTGTTGCCTCTTTATATATTTGTTTTTCTTTTACTGGATCATGGTTGACATTCTTTTATTTTATTTTGTTGATTCATGGGTTATCATTTCCGGTTTGTGTCCCTTGTTGGGTTACGATATGCAAATTATTTGTATTTATTACATCATTTTTTTGCACACACAACAAGACATTAACATTTTTCTTTTTATTTATTTTTTTCCAGCATGGTAGGGAAATCCTCTAATGAGTGATCCCCAACTCCGCAATGAGTACAAAATTTGAGGTCAGTTCTGTCCTTGTATGGACAGTCTGCATGCCGATGTCCCTCCTTATAACATGTAAAACATTGGATGGGTCAATGTGGTCGGTTGTCTCAATTCCCAGAGAATCGACCTCGACCTCCATAAGCCTCCATGTCGATTGTCATACCAGCGCTCGTATCTTCGACCTTCATATCTTTGATTGTTCTTATCGTTTGGCGTGTGGTTTTGCTCATTACTTTGTGCAACTGGGTTGGTCTGATAGACTGCATGATAATTCTTTCAGTTCTTGAGATTCAGATAGTAGTCGAGTGTGTTATGATTTTTAGTTTCGCAGATTACACACCAAGATGCCTTGCCATTTTTCATGTTGAACGGAAAATATTTGTCGAGTGGTCTCCATGCTCTTGGAAAATGTCGCAAAAAAATTTAGTCTACATGAATCGAATGTCCTGTCGGCTGATGTCCTAGCGACAGTTGTCTTTGGAATGTCTGACCATCAAGCACTTCGTGCACCAGATATCTGGAATTTTAAGGTTTAATTCTTTTAATGTCTTCTGGAGTATGCTGGTATGTGCTCATCCATTTCTACTTGGAGAGCTTTTGTAAGCGCATCTTCGTAAGTCTTGAATGTCTCCAGAATTATGTGTCGGTGAATTTTCTATGATAAACCTACAAGAAACCATTGGATTAATAATTGTTCACCAATAACATAGTCCAATTGGCTCAGAAGATCTTTCCATTGTTTATCGTAATCACGGACAATTTCTCCTGGCTTTGGCAATGTTGTTTTTAGTTTCTTTGCTGCCAGATGTTTTGCATCTGGAGTTTTGAAAAATGATAGAAATTGCGCTTTGATCTCAACTTTGGTTGCTCTGGGTGTTCTTTCAGAAAAGGTCATGTACCAATTTAATGCCCTTTTCCTCAAGGCACCAGTGAACTGCCCCATCTGCTTGTCTTCATTTGTAACTTGGTTAGCCTCCCAAGACAACTCATAGATGAACCAGTGTCGTCTGGGGTCCTCATCCCCCTCAGATAGAGGAATGTGTACTGACTTGTGACCCATGTCAGAGTCACTGTCACTACTTCACTAGTAGAAAATGAGAAATTAATGACTAAAAAAATGACTAAAATCATGCTATAAATGACTTTTTAAGTCGGTGACTAATAGTAGCAAATTACCACTATCTTATAGCTAGTTGTATTTCACTAGTCATTAATAGCTTGACTTAGTAGTCATTGGTTTATTCATTGATTTAGCCATTGATAGACAATGCTTTAGTCATTGATAGTCAATGATTTAGTCATTGATTTAGTCATTAATAGTCAATGATTTAGTGATTGTTTTAGTCACTGATAGTCATTGATAGTTAATGATTTAGTCGTTGATTTAGTCATGGATTTAGTCATTGATTTAGTCACTGAGTTAGTCATTGATTTAACCTCTGATTTAGTCACTGATTTAGTCACTGATTGCAACCATTAATGACCAAACATACGACTAAATAAACTACTAGATGTTAACATATTAATGACTAAGCTAAATATGACTAAGATACAGGAAATTAGCTACTAATAGTCGTATATATGCCAATTTAGTCGTTTTTGTAGTCACAAATTTATGATAGGGAATGAAAGAGTCGAACCACCAACCTCCTGCCTATAATTAGGCAGGCGATCTACCATTGAGCTAGCACCCTTTAAGAAGTTGTTATTGCTTGACAATGATGATATTCAAACAAATTTATGATAGATATCAATCTACAAACTACATAATTATTGCTTTGAGGGACATAGATTGAAAAACTATCTTTAGAAAGTCCAACACAGACAATACCAGATGACACTGAAGCTGCATCTGTTCTTTCACTTCTTGCTGTTTCAATGTGCCCACTGCCCAGCTCAGATGAACCCTTGTGTGTGTCAGAGGATGAATTCTTCAATAGACTTTTAAAACCTTCATGACTCCTACATTTCATAGTAGGATCAACTAAACTATCATTCTTTCCATGGAAAGCTTCCCCAACTGTATTTACACGTGAATTTAATTTTATATCTGTTCCACTCATTGCATTAGGTTTGGCATCAATATGTTTTTTAGATATAAATGTTGATGACTTCCCACCCTTATTGACCAATAGCTTGCTATGATCAGAACTCAACCCTGATGCCGCAACTTCCACCATTAAGGCAGGGAGATTTAATGTTGGAGACACTGAAAGTGAATGAGATGAACTTGTTTTAGGATTAGAGGAGCCTTGAACAGCTAGGATCCTCATACTAAATGATTTCTCATGTGCAGCATGGGAGCCCCTGCAACAATCATTAATGTCTAAATATTCAGTAAGATATGTAATATTCCACCACAAACTCCTAAATCATATGGAAGCTTATGTTCACTAAACTTAATGTGTAATGTTACTCTGCACCAATCCAGGGGGGTGTTGGAAAACTAAACAAATATTCCATGACAAGAAACAGATTTCATACCAAGATGCACTAGCTGGCAATACAACTGATCTTCCAGCAGCTCCACTGGCAAGGGAAGTCTCAACATTACCTCCTGTGTTATAGTTTCACATGGAAATATGAACAAGTATATATTATTAGGAAATGAAAATGAAGCCAGGTATAAAGAATCTAGAAGACAATCACTGAAGTAAAACATAAGCTGTCTAAAGAAAATACACATTAGCTTCTATACTAATGATTATTTAGGACTGAATCAGAAGCTATTAAATAATCTAATATGGAAGCATAAAAAAAGCTGTCTGCACAGATATCAATAACAAATGCTAAAGATAATTGGACGGACGTACAATATACTAAAATCCTAAAGTCACTTACAGAAGCCAGTGATTTGCTCAATTTACTTGAAGAAGCTGATCCAAGCAAGGAAACCTCTACCATTGGTGGAGGTAAACAAAGTCCCTAGTGTTGCTGTGAAGGATCTGTAACATCATAGAACTCCTGAGTTTTGCTGCTAGAAAAATAGGACATAGAAAATCAAAAATCATAAAAGCTAAACATCGCATTGAACGTCATAGCCTAGCTAGACATCACATTGATGTATGACACCCCCTTGTTTGTGGGAAAATGAATCCCTCTGTGTAGCAAACCTTTATTTTTTTCCTGTGTTGGGAACAAATCTTCCCTTTTGTAAAATTGGGCTAGTTTTGTCATAACCATGTTGTTGTTAGATATTTTGGAGTAGTTTCAATGATTGCAAATCCAGTCACACAAGTGACATGCCCTACATTTATTATGGTTATCCCTGTGTATATACACACATAAACATAATGGTTTTCTATGTGTATACACACAATAATAATAATAATCTAATTTTAAGGTCACAGCCTAGACACCAAATTGATGTATAAGACCCCATTGTTTGTGGGACAAGGAATCCCTCATGCAATGATTTGACACACAATTTATTTATTTGGCGGTAAGCCTTTACATTGGGAAATTGAACTAAATTCGACACACATGCAATTTCAATAATGTTGGCCCGGTTCTGGTTTATAAAGTTTTACCCAATGGAATTCTTTACATTGCATACTACTATTTATTCACAAACCTATATTAAATTTAATATGCTATGACGTGTAGGTGTTGAGAACAGATCATTACTTCTGTAAAATTGGGCTAATTTTATCATAACCACATTGCCAGTTATTTTGGGTAGTTTTAATTATTCTGAGCACTTTAGTGACATGGCATACTGTTATTTCTGGTTGTTGAGGGAAAACTTGTGTTAATTTATACATTTTGTTTTTGTTTGATTTTGTGACTAGACAAAGGATTATGTTTATATTCGACTAATTTTCACAAAGCCCAAATTGCCAATTATTTTTGAGCAGGGTTAGGAATTGTCGATTCATTCACATTAGAGGCATTGCATATTGTTATTCGTGGGTTTTCAAGACTGGTCTGGATGTCATATTTTCTTGTTTTCTATAATTTGTAAATGATGGAAGCAAGCTCAGAATTTTGTGAAATTAAAATAATTTTAACATACTGGCATTATCAATTATTGTGGTTAGTTTTGGATACGACTGATACAATTACATTAGTAATATGATACATTGTTGTTCGTTGGTGTTAAAAGAAAAGCAAATCCCGTGTGTGGGGGGGTATATAGAATTTTTTTGTTCAAAAGAAAAAAACCATAGAGCTTTCATTACTGAGGATAAAATAGTACATCAAATAGTCATTATACTTTTCTGTACTAATAAGAAACATCTTCACAAGCTAGGGATCCTAAGCAAGAACACGAAGCAACATTTAGATCTGAAATATGTTTCAGTACATAAACAAAGACATGAAAGGAGATAGCTCCTGATGAAGCATCTAGCACTAGAGGCCCTAGATAGAAATTGTACCAAATCAGAGGATCCTCATCCCCATCCCATCAAGACCTCAGTAGAAGATAACCTCGATCTTTGCTACAAGCTTGCTTTGATAAGCATTTTTCCTCCTCGTTCCGTTCCTTGTATACATCGTGAAAATGAATTGCTGTAAATCTGAGTTTGAGGGTTTCAAAATGCTGCAAACTTCTGTGTAGATCAAAACTTATTTGCCTCCTGGATCCCTTCAACCCCTCCAGACCAGCTGTGAGTCCTAACAGATTGCTAAATGACTTAATCCCCTTTTCAGTGCAATGGTCCTTAAAATTTAAAATGCTTTTATCTCCGCAAATCTATTGGTCTCACTGCCAAGGCCACATTCAGATCTGATTTGGTGAGAATCAGAGATGAACAGAATACATCCTGGTCCATTGATGTTTAAGACCTAGGGATTGCATGGTTGCTCCATCAAAAAACCCATATAGCTCTGTAGTGATTATCCCAATATCTTTTACCTCCCTCTTTTTCTTCTTCTTCTCATGTTTTTCATAGTTTTAATATGCTCCTTTAATCTTGCAGAATGCCTGCCCATAAAAAGAAATGGAAGGGAATGGTTTTCCTCCCTTACCACCTAGTCTTCAACTCAGAGATGACTTTTCAACAGAATGTCCTTCCCATTTCCCTTCCCCACCTGTCAATCCCTTAACCGCACTCCAGAGTCCAAACTTATTGGGTAAAATGACAGTGCACAAAGATGTGGGATATGGTTTTAGAGTTTTCTTTTCATAGTGAATATCTTCCAAGCCCCTACCAACTCCTCTTTTGGAGTGTGCCACTAGCCACAGGAATATTCAAGTTTTAAGGAGTGCTTGCAACTTCCAAGTTACGTACCAACCCTGTATCTGTATTTAGAGCAAAGAGAGATATGGGGCTGGCTCCTGACTTGGAAGTTGCAAGCACTCCTTAAAACTTGAATATTCCTGTGGCTGAAGGAAGGATGAGCTGGCCCCCTATATCTCTCTTTGCTCCAAATAAGGGAATGCTGCCAAATATATATTTCTGTGGCTGGTTCACTTGGGAGAAGAGTTTTTGACTATCCAATGAATAATATGTACATAGCGTTTATGTAAAAAAAGCAGGTCGCACATGCAGCTGTCATAGACTCACAGCTGCGTAGCAAAGTAGCATAAGCAAAAGCCCAGAGAAAGACAAGGCATTATGCCTTACCATAAACACAATATTAAGAAACATTTGGCAATGGGCACCAATCCAACATCTGATGGAGGATCATCACAATCATTTTGGGTTAACCCTCAACTAGTAGCAGGTGGCTCATCCTTGACCATGATTGGCTTCCAGCTTCCATTGGTTGGCCTAGGAGGTTTGGTTACTTAGGAAATGACCAAAGCCAATGTTGGAAATTGGTCAACTGTGTCTGAGGAGGAGGAGACCAACTGTGTTTGCATTCCTGCCTTTCAGAAGCATGTGTGCCAACCCTGTGGTGAGACTGAGGCCTATCATCACCATGCCATGACTGTGCTAACTGGTTGGTGAAGTGCTAGGTGGTTTCTTGCTCATGTTGTAGGGGGGCTCACTTAAAACTCTAGCAATGGATTCAGACGGGTCATCTCCATATATGTGCATTGTAATTTGCAAGGAGAAACTCACATAAATCAAAATCTGTCATACCATGTGAAATATTGGGGAGGTTCTTTCTTGTTAAGATAACTTCATTGCTTTCCTTCCACAGAAAGAAAATATTTTCAAAACAAACAAGTACCCAAGCATATTGGAACTCTATCGCCCAAGGAATACAATCTCCTAACAGGGCAACTTTCCAAGAGATGGAAGCCTAAAGGAATTGGTTAGTAAGTCAGCCCAAGTCCATGCAGACTTGGCTATTATGTTTATATTCGACTAATTTTCACAAAGCCCAAATCACCAATTATTTTTTAGCAGGGTTAGGAATTGCCGATTCATTCACGTTAGAGGCTTTGCATATTGTTATTCATGGGTTTTCAAGACTGGTCTGGATGTCATATTTTCTTGTTTTCTATAATTTGTAAATGATGGAAGCAAGCTCAAAATTTTGTGAAATTAAAATAATTTTAACATACTGGCATTATCGATTATTGTGGTTAGTTTTGGATACGACTGATACAATTACATTAGTAATATGATACATTGTTGTTCGTTGGTGTTAAAAGAAAAGTAAATCCTGTGTGTGTGGGGGTATATAGAATTTTTTTGTTCAAAAGAAAAAAACCATAGACCTTTCATTACAGAGCATAAAATAGTACATCAAATAGTCATTATACTTTTCTATACTAATAAGAAACATCTTCACAAGTTAGGGATCCTAAGCAACAACACGAAGCAACATTCAGATCTGAAATATGTTTCAGTACATAAACAAAGCCATGAAAGGAGACAGCTCCTTGTGAAGCATATAGCACTAGAGGCCCTAGATATAAATTGTACCAGATCGGAGGATCCTCATTCCCATCCCATCAAGACCTCAGTAGAAGATAACCTCGATCTCTGCTACAAGCTTTCTTTGATAAGCAGTTTGCCTCTTGGTTATGTTCCCTGTATACATCGTGAAAATGAATTGTTGTAAATCTAGGTTTGAGGGTTTCAAAATGACACAAACTTATCTATAGATTGAAACTTATTTGCCTCCTGGATCCCTTCAACCCCTCTAGACCAGCTGTGAATCCCGACAGATTGCTAAATGACTTAATCCCCTTTTCAGTGCAATGGTCCTTAAAATTTAAAATGCTTTTATCTCCGCAAAGCTATTGGTCTCACTTCCAAGGCCACATTCAGATATGATTTGGTGAGAATCAGAGATGAACTGAATACCTTCTGGTCCATTAATGTTTAAGCCCTAGGGATTGCATGGTTGCTCCATCAAAAAACTTATATAGCTCTATAGTGATTATCCCAGTATATTTTATCTCCCTCTTTTTCTTCTTCTTCTCATGTTTTTCATAGTTTTAATATGCTCCTTTAATCTTGTAGAATGCCTGCCCATAAAAAGAAACGGAAGGGAATGGTTTTCCTCCCTTACCACCTAGTCTTCTACTCAGGGATTACTTTTCAATAGAATGTCCTTCCCATTTCCATTCCCCGCATGTCAATCCCTTAATAGCACTCCAGAGTCCAAACTTCTTGGGTAAAATGACAGGGCACAAAGATGTGGGATATGTTTTCATAGTTTTCTTTGCATAGTGAATATCTTCCAAGCCCCTGCCAACTCCTCTTTTGGAGTGTGCCACCAGCCACATGAATATTCAAGTTTTAAGGAGTGCTTGCAACTTCCAAGTCAGGTACTAACCCCGTATCTATATTTGGAGCAAAGAGAGATATGGGGCTGGCTCCTGACTTGGAAGTTGCAAGCACTCCTTAAAACTTGAATATTCCTATGGCTGAAGGAAGGACGAACTGGCCCCCTATCTCTCTTTGCTCCAAATAAGGGAGTGTCAAAAGAAGCTGCAAAAGTGATATGGGAGTGTCAATACTACTATGTGACAAGAAATACATATAAAAGTAGTAACTTGAAAGGGATAATCCCATACAAATTCTTCTATTGCCAGCTCTACAGAATTTGTTATTTTGGAGAAACTATAGATATAGACATGAACCCATTTGAAATAAATGGAGTAATTAAAGAAAAACTTTAGGAACCAAAATGCAAAGCTTTTAAACATGCTTACCGGATGTTATTATCACGATTTGACAAAAATTGACCAAGAATGTTAATTGCAAGCACACGGAGACCACCTATGGCTTTTGTTGCCATGATGGTCTGCACACATTCATAAAGTATTGCATTCCCAGCATTCTTGTTGGATTCAATATTGGTGGCCACCTAGAAGAAAGACAAATACATTAATGATAAGATACTAAGGCATGGAAGCAAAACATTTTTCACGATTTCAATGTATATTGCAATCTTAACTCAATTAAACCCCTAACATTCAAAATCCGATGTGCCACAAGTAAAATTCAACCTAATAAATTTGTGTTCCTGTCCCACCTAATGAGAAGAGTGAACTGTGGGAATAAAATAAATCTGCAAGCATATATATACTCATTGAACTATGGCACCATAAAATATTTCCCATTTATGTAAGTAATTATTTAGGACCAAAAAATTTACACATTTAACTGAACGGTAAAAGCCCCAATATTCAAGTGGGAAAGGAAAGATAGATGGGAAAGGAAAGTCACAATTTCTGATGTACAAACATTCTTGAAATCAAAGCTTCAGGGCCTAATTCAGGTATAGCATGATACTTTTCAAATTTTGTATCAAACAAGACTACCAATTACTCATTTCTTATATGATATATATACAACCGGAGAGCAACTAGTATTATTCACAATTAGAGTGATAAATGCAACTTTTTATTAGCATCATCTTGGATAATATAAAAAGAAGTGTTTACTTGAGCATGAATGTCACTCATAATGTCACTTGAATCTGCATCACCCTGTCCCAAAATGTGAAGAAGTCGAAGAGCCCTTATTTGCAAAAAAGGATCAGTGATTCCACCGACATCAAACTTAGGAGAATATCCACTAGTGACCATATTCTTCAGAACACGGACTAAATCCTTTGTATACTACAATTAAAGAAAAATTTAAAACAGAAATCAATGGTTCAGTAAGCCAAGTATAATCAATGGGATAGCATATATTCATTCACAGTGAAACAATCAATGTTGTGTGGCTTTGTAAAAATGGCACTTTGAAAGCAGTGAATAGGAAGTAACAATAAGATCTCTGACATCCATGTATAGAGTACTTGAGTAGCACGAGAAAGATGCTCCAAAATGTTCATAAATCCGTTCATTGTAATCATGAATCCATAGAAATCTTGAACATTGGCATACATTCAAATGATAAAATGGCTTAATCTACTTAATCGAGAACAATATCCAAATAAAAAATTAATTGACCATGCAGGTCTACATGCAATGGAAAAAAGTTTAAATAATTAAAATTTCAAAGTGAGCAGAACTAAAGGTGCTTATATTTTCAAATTAACTTCATAGAGAAAAAAATGTTAAACAATGCTTTCCATGAGTGAAAAAGGGAAACTGACTCCAATGCTTCTCCTACAATGTCTTTTTTAGACTGCACCAAAGCCACATGTCCCATCACTATATTGTTTAATGGTCGCTTCTTCTATCTTCTTCATGTTATATTTATTTTAATTAAAAACATAACCTGCCATGAGATAAATTATGTTGAAGCAAATCCACATAAGACAAATTCTCTCCTCCAAAAAGGAATACAACTCCATATCCCTCCTATCAAAACCAGGCAATGTCCTCTAGACTCCAGCAAATAAACTCTATTGTCTCATATATCTCCAGAAAGAAGGTTAATTTGTAACCCCGTAATATATACTACTATGGTGGAAAATATACTTCTTACCTTATTCAAAATATAGCAGTTGTGGAAGTTAGAATGGCACTTGAGTTTCCTGTAACTTAATTAAAAAAATGAATGGTTTATGAAGCATCTCTAGTGTCCAAGAGGTTAAGCAAATCCACTTTACAGAAAAGCAATACATGGCTCGGGTCGGTGACAATTGCAGGTATCTATTTGAATGTGTCTAATCCTTGACAAGGAAAGAGAGTGTGTGCCGTGTACACAATAATCCATAAAAAACATATTAGCCTCATCAGAGCCAAACAGAGACTAGAGAAAAACAATGGCCATCCATCATTAATAATAGAATTGATATTGAATCTTATAAATGTCCTATCAGGTGACCAATAGCAGTCAATGGGAATCAAAGACATGCAAAGAACAAATGAGGGAAGACTTGATACATCTCCTGAATGAATGAAATATTATATATATTTAAGAAAGTGTGATCATAAACAATATGTGAACAGGGTGACCAAACATAACCTGGGAAGAGGAGGTAGTGGGGACTCACCATCAACCTGAGAGGAAAACAAGTACTCGAATAAGTTGCGGTTTGGGTGAAACTACAAATAATACAGCAGAAGACTCAGTCGTTTACAAAGGTTTGAATCTTGTAAAACAGATGGAGATTATTAATCTGCATTGCATTAGCAGCTCAAAGGGAATCATTATGGTGAATGGTGAGATGGCTCCTAAAGGTTATTAATCTCAGTTAATTCAAGGTGAAAATCCACAAATTTCACATTTGGATGCATGGACAGCCTTGTCCGACCCACGGTTCTCTATGGTTTAGACGTTTGGGGGTCCTATTTGCTAGAGTCTAACTAGGCCTCAGCACAGAGAGTGCAGATCATCCTCCTTTGTCGCATCATCAGATGCAAGCAAACAGTCCCCCATACCATCATACTTGTGGAGTCCGATAACGAGGCGTTTCGGCTTGAAACTGTATTCCACCTTGTCTCACTCCTACACTGGATTTAGAGCTTCACTAAATCAGCAAAGGGACAAGACTGGTATCCATACTAGGCCTATAGTTCATCAAAGCCCATTGCCTCAGACAACCCTTCATGCTGCACTCATTGTTAGTATGCAGGGGTCTTTAATCTTTTGGAGTCTATTGCTATTGCTATGAATCAACTTCCTCGTCTAGATACTCCCTCAATGCACCTAGCCACCTCTTACTGACCAAGTAGGAGATGAACAAGATCATCCAAGATAATATCTACAATTTGTGCAAGTCACCTAGACCAACCCTCATGGTGTGTTACGTAAGAATATGGCCTTCTACGTCAAACACTTCATGGATCTAAGGTATGGGTTTATTGTTTGGCCCCATTACACACAACGACTTTGGGTGCACGCTCTTTATTTTCTCTTGTGCCAGTTCAAGGCAGGCTCTTATTAACTTAAGGTGGAGACAGATCACCAAATTAACCAATCTAGTAGGATCTGCCATGTGTGCCATCTTTCTGCCAGATGTGTCATCTTCAGGAGGTTGAGAGTCTAAGACTGAGGATAGTTCCACTGTCTTTCCAAGGAGCTTTAATCTCTAGATAGTTTATTCAATTGCCCTGACTAGAGATGTCTAGCATTGTACTTGCAAGAGGTCCTCTGGCTCCACTCCCTCATCCTCTAGTCACATCCACATCCTAGACTACCTTCCACTCAGCAAATCACTTCCTTTTTCACGATGCTCCCATCTACTTCCAACCCTAGTCTTCTACTCAGGGATGACTTTTCAACAGAATGTCCTTCCCATTTCCCTTCCCTGCCTATCAATCCCTTAACAACACTCCATAGTCCAAACTTCTTGGGTAAAATGATAGGGCACAAAGATGTGGGATATGGCTTCAGAGTTTTCTTTGCATAGTGAATATCTTCCAAGCCCCTGCCAACTCCTATTTTGGAGTGTGCCACTAGCCACATGAATATTCAAGTTGTAAGGAGTGCTTGCAACTTCCAAGTCAGGTACCAACCCCGTATCTATATTTGGAGCAAAGAGAGATATAGGGCTGGCTCTTGACTTGGAAGTTGCAAGCACTCCTTAAAACTTGAATATTCCTGTGGTTGAAGGAAGGATGAGCTGGCCCCCTATCTCTCTTTGCTCCAAATAAGGGAATGCTGCCAAATATATATTCCTGTGGCTGGTTCACTTGGGAGAAGTGTTTTTTACTGTCCAATCAATAATATGTACATAGCTTTTATGTAAAAAAAGTAGGTCGCACATGCAGCCATCCTGGACTCACAGCTGTGTAGCAAAGTAGCATAAGCAAAAGCCCTGAGAAAGATAAGGCATTATAACTGACCATAAACGCAATATTAAGCAGCATTTGGCAGTGGGCACTGATCCAACATCTGATGGAGGATCATCACAATCATTTGGGGTTGATCCTCAACCAGTAGCAGGTGGCTCATCCTTGACCATGATTGGCTTCCAGCTTCCATTGGTTGGCCTAGGAGGTTTGGTTACTTAGGAATGACCAAAGCCAATGTTAGAAATTGGTCAACTGTGTCTAAGGAGGAGGAGGCCAACTGTGTCTGCATTTCTACCTTTCAGAAGCATGTGTGCCAACCCTGTGGTGAGAGTAAGGCCTTTCATCACCACGCCATGACTGTGCTAACTGGTTGGTGAAGTGCCATTTGGTTTCTTGCTCATGTTGTAGGGGGCCTCACTTAAAAATCTAGCAATGGCTTCAGACGGGTCATCTCCATATATGTGCATTGTAATTTACAGGGAGAAGCTCACACAAATCAAAATCTGTCATACCATGTGAAATATTGGGGAGGTTCTTTCTTGTTAAGATAACTTCGTTGCTTTCCTTCCACAGAAAGAAAATATTTTCAAAACAAACAAGTATCCAAGCATATTGGAACTCTATCGCCCAAGGAATACAATCTCCTAACAGGGCAACTTTCCAAGAGATGGAAGCTGAGAGGAATTGGTCAGCGAGTCTGCCCAAGTCCATGCAAACTTGGCTATTATGTTTATATTCGACTTATTTTCACAAAGCCCAAATTGCCAATTATTTTTGAGCAGGGTTAGGAATTTCCGATTCATTCACATTAGAGGAATTGCATATTGTTATTCGTGGGTTTTCAAGACTGGTCTGGATGTCATATTTTATTGTTTTCTATAATTTGTAAATGATGGAAGTAAGCTCAGAATTTTGTGAAATTAAAATAATTTTAACATACTGGAATTATCGATTATTGTGGATACGACTGATACAATTACATTAGTAATACGATACATTCATGTTCGTTGGTGTTAAAAGAAAAGCAAATCCTGTGTGTGGGGGGGTATATAGAATTTTTTTGTTCAAAAGAAAAAAACCATAGACCTTTCATTATTGAGGATAAAATAGTACATCAAATAGTCATTATACTTTTCTGTACTAATAAGAAACATCTTCACAAGCTAGGGATCCTAAGCAACAACATGAAGCAACATTCAAATCTGAAATATGTTTCAGTACATAAACAAAGACATGAAAGGAGACAGCTCCTGATGAAGCATCTAGCATGAAGCAACATTCATATCTGAAGTATGTTTCAGTACATAAACAAAGACATGAAAGGAGACAGCTCTTAATGAAGCATCTAGCACTAGAGGCCTCTAGATAGCAATTGTACCAGATCGGAGGAAAATAGTATTTATAGGTCCTTGCTTTGGTCCAAAGAAACTAGCATTTAAGATAGAGTCTCATCCATTGGGGGTGGCGAAGAGATAGTTTTAAGTTCTGGAGTTCAGGGATTAAATTTGAAGGGTAGGGTCCCATTTCACTTTGAAGGGTTGTGAGAAATTGAACTCTTTAATGTTGACATGTAAAAATAAATCATTCTTTTCATTTGAAACTTTAATTGTACAACAAAATTTTATTATTTAGTTAATACAGTGTATAGAAAAAAAATGGCAATAAGAAAAAATCCAGAGTGATTCAAAATTTACATGGAATTAGTGAGGTAAACTATGTACTCTCCCGGTCCCTGGAGCATATAGTTTATTGAACTTAGATAAGGGACAATTCCATCGGGCCGATGAAATACTCGGTTGTTAGGTCATTGATAAAATAAGGCATTGGAATTTGGAAGGACCTTCAAATGGAGGATTGATTCAACTTGATGGTGGCTCTATTGGTCAAGTGTGATTGGGCCTACCTAAAATAAAAAACCCAAAATGTAATACCTAATGCTTTCACGGAGAAACTTTTTTATTAACCCTAAATTCAACGGTTATTTTTAGAATTTAATCATGTCCTCCCCACATGCTCAAATCAAAGTGATCAAACAAAGGCCCCAATTTTAGGTGGATTATGGACAGTCCCTCCAATATTGTATATCGATTTTATACCCCAATTCAAAGTGATCAAACAAAATCCCCAATTTTAGGTAGATTATGGATAGTCCCTTGAATCTATATTGAGTTTATCAGCCCTATTGAAAAGGTTAAGTATTTATTAGTCCACTATAAGGAAGAAATTTAAATTCTCCAACAAATATCACTACAACTTAAGTGTCTAGTTTCTACCAAAGTCAACAAGGAAGACCAATCATAAACACACGTTTGTGACAACGAAAATGTTGAAATAATGTTCTGCGCTAGATCATTGCACTCCGAGTCCCTCATTCATGAACGTCCGTTGAGGGATTCCCTTGTTTAGATATATTGGTAGACACTTTGTACTGCTTGTTTCCATTATTAGAAGACTGGCAGGAAAATGAAGGGGTCAGAGTCTACAATATTTATAGTGTCGATTGTTAAATATTTTATCCTTTCAACTATTGGATATCATTAAGGAAATTGGAGCAATTCAAACACTTATATTCAAATATTGGTCTTTCTTTCAACCTAATGTTTACAATTCATGACATATAAATAACATTGACAGATTTGGAACTCAAATACAAGGTTCTTTCTTCTTGCTCCTCCACCCAAACAAAGTTCTGGTCCTAGACTATCAAAAGTATACATTATTTTGGTTCTGATTTCATTTAAATACTGGGTTTTTTAAGGTTACATATATTGAATATTTGAGACTAAGTCTGGCGGAAATGTAATCGCATAATACATTACAAATTTCAAACAACATTTTGGATGGAAAAATTTTAAACCCTTATATTTATAGAACTAGAAGGAACTCCAACAAGAAACAAATTTAACTTTTATCCACATATAAAATGCTACACAAGTCTAAAATTCTATACATACCTATAAATTCATGACAGCCAAGTCGACAGCTTAGCTCTGCATAATCTTCTAGAGGAAATAGAAATGAGGGAGACACTGAAGCATAGAATTGGAGAGTTAAGAGTCTGAGTCCCAACCTCCGACTGTCCTATACTCGTAAACCCAAAATAATGTTTTTTTTCATGAGACTTCACCAATCTCTTTAAGTTCAAGGAAGCTCAATCCAGCCTACCCAACGTTCTACCTTTGCTTCTCTTGCTGCTACCTATGAAAAAGGTGGAACCTTCAAGTTTCCCAGCGTAGAAGACAATGAGGAATTAGAGTGTGCAACTGCTTCCTTCTACAGAATGATGATTGGAAGCAACACCATCTCAATTCCACACTATCCTAGCACTCTTGAGTTGGTTTACCTTGCCCGAGGTAGACGAATGCATGTTTATGTATTTCACATGATTACAAAAAAAATCATTTTATAATTGTTTCTACATAACATAGATATATCTGTGCAGGTGAGGGAAAACTGGGTATTGTTTTCCCAAGGTTTCTAAACACTTTTAAAGATAATTCTTCCTTATGAGGGCACTTAGGGCGTAAATCAGAGAGCCCACGGGAGGAAGAAGAAGAAGAAGAAGAGGACTCAAGTGAAAAGGTGAGGTGAGTGAGGAGGGGAGACATAATAGCGATATTTGTAGGAGAAACCCACTGGTGCTATAATGATGGGAACGAGCCTCTCTAAATCATAGCCATTATAGATCGTAGCATGTTCTTGTACGTTGTTCCCTCCAGACATAGCATCAAAAATGAAAAAAAAGACAAATGGGGAGAAAACAGATGTACGACCATAAATAAATATCAGAGAAAGAATCATATCCAACCCCTTAATCCATTTTCCCTCAAGGTGACCATCGTTCTCTATCACAAATAGACGTGGGCAGAGATGCCTACTCTCGAGACTCAAACACCGACATCCAGATTCAAGAAAGACACAACACACCAAATGAGAAGATACAATCCATCTTGAAAGCACAAAACGAGAACACAAACCAGCAAGCGGAAATTCCATGGCCATGGAAAGAGGAGAGGAAATTGCAAAAGCAAAAATGCCATAAATGCTGAAATGAAAAGATTGTGATTGTGATTTCCCACCTGCCATTGTTGGTTCTCTCCATTTGTTGGTTCTCTCCATTCCCTATTCAATCCAAAGTGTACAAAAGTTTTAAAAGGAAACAACATAAAGCAATTCAATCTGAAGCTTAAAATGGAAACAACCTAAAGCACGGATTAAACAAGAAAAATGGAAACAAATTTATACATAAAAATATATATTATATATTTGTCAAAATAGGTTGTTTTAAATTGTGTTTTTTCCAAGGTGTAAATGAAAAAATTATGGAATCTCTATTTATTGAAATATAAATAATATATTCTGTTATAATTTATTGAAATTTAGATTATATATTTTGTTAAAATATAACTTTCTTAATTGTTTTACTAAATATAGAAAGAAACATGGTGGGGTCTTTCTATATTAATGGTTTTTTTTCATTGTAAAAAAATATATAATTTTTTATTCATAAGAATCAAAATTACATCATAGTTGTTCATGTAAAATCCCCTTCAAAGTAGGATATAAGACAATATTGAAGCCTTGGGCAAAACATTACAATATCCAAAAATAAACGAGAGGGATTCTACCAATCAACCTGTAGAAAGCAAAAATGAGGAAAAGACAAATTAACTGTGAGACAAAAAATAGCAGGGCTTCAGAGAGTTGTCATGCAAATACAACCTAAAACAGTCCAAGGCAAAACCAGAATGGAGAAACTAGAAGCAAGTAAAGCGACCTTTAGTAATCATAATTCTGTTTGAGTACTTACATAAGTGAAGAATACTAGGGCAGTCTCCTATCGCAAGATTCGATAGGTTCTTCGCGTCAGAATTGAACTCACTGTATAGGTGCCTGAAGGATAAAGAAAGAAAACAATTCTTTATGAGCCCAATCCTTTTCAACGAACAATCATAACTCAGTGACTGCAAATTGGTGAGACCTCTGTCCCAATCAATGATGATACTTGATTCGCCAAAAATAAAAAGCTAGAGAATATTTATTTTTTTTGCGAACCATAAAAGCCCCCATAAGGATAAAAGTTCAGAAAAAAGTATTAGTGCCACTCCCAACACCCATCCTTAGCTTGAAACTATGAGAGTCATATACGGAGGATCATGCCAGTACCACAATTTCCATCCTGCTCGGCCCCATCAAAGAATCCATATATGGTATCGGATTCCAACACCGGGATGATTTGAATCTTTTAAACTTTTGGGGCACAATCTCTATTCCATTACAGAAAACTTGCCACAATATAAGAAACAAGTAAACCTCCTTGCAAATTTTAATCACTTCTTCTAATGCCTGCTTCAATTTTCCTTTGGAGCGTGTGAGGAATGTTGATGTGCAAAAACCAGTGACCTTTGTAAATAGTGGCATTGCAGGAGGGTGTGAGGAGGGTGCTCATGCTTTTCCCAGGTTGAAAGCTCAAAATGCATATGGTTATGAGCGCATAGGCTGGAGATGGTGATAATTGCAAATGTAAAGTGGAAGAAGTAACTTCAGTAGCATTGAGACTTGTAAAAAACCATAACAACTGGTTATTGATTGGAGTGATGAACACAATCGGAGCAACAAGAACCATACCTTTGAAGCGCTCTGACTAGTCACTGCGAGATCCTAAACTGGCTTATTGTCTGCAAAAATAGGGTATCAAGTGCAAAAATAGGGGATCAAGGGTCAAACGATACCTTCAGCCCAGAAATACGAAGTTGACATGTTGTTTTGGCCATGCATTGGATGCATTTGGTAAGTTTACATGGAGGAGGCACATTCGAATGGCCAGTTCTTGAGGGGATGTAGGGCTATCATGCTTCTATCTAGGTAACGATATGGTACTGGTTCTAGTACCTAATTTGTAATTGACGTAGGAACATAATTTTCCTTTGGAACATGCTTAACTGGGTTTGCTTCAATGATGCAACAGTGATAAAGATGGTCAAGAAAAAATTCATGCAATTGCTTTGTTGGATCTCTGAAGATCGAGGTGCATGGCACTAATATTACTAATAGAAGGTAGACAACTTACAAGAATTACACTTCATTACCAAATTTGCAATTTTCCATGACACAATTAAAAATGACTAACATAAATGACTAATTCATATTCTTCTAGCTAGTCATTTTTTATGCCGTGACTAAATTAGTCGTTTATTTTAGTCATTTTTAACTCTGTCACTTATTATCTAGTCATATTTGTTAATTGATGACTAAATTAGTCATTAATTTTAGTTGTTTATAGTTGGGTCAATCAAAATTGCTCATATTTAGTAGTAAATCACTTGGAAAACCTGTGGTGACTAGAATTTTTAGTCACCTAGTAGCTAATTCCTCATTTTGTACTAGTGCTTTCAGGAGGTGGTGGTGGTGGGGTTATTTGCTTATTTATCTCTGTAGAACTATCGTCGACGAAACTTTCGTTCCTGTCGATTGTTTTTGTCTTTTCCTCTTTGACCAGCAGTCAGTTAGTGTCGACTTCATTTTTCGATGTCCAACTGCAATTATTTTTCCACAGTTCTGAATGTTCTGTGTCTTTCAATGTTGTATTTGGTAGGAGGGGTGCTCCTTCATGTGTCGGTAAAAGTAAGTGGATACTTCGGTTGGAGGGCACCGCTTGAAGCGTAACCCAATTTCCTTCTTCTAGTCGATGAATAATGAGATGTCTACTAGTGTATGTCTCGTCGTCTAGTCGACTCCAGATACCAAAGTCACCAGCTCCTAGTCTAAGGTCCTCTTCAACAATAGCTTGTATCCGGGTACACGAATCTGTCAGAGGTTTTAATTCCTGGGGAACTTCTAATTGGAGAGATTCTCACTGCTCTATCCACAATTCTTCTTCCATAGGGGATGCCTCTTCTTCCACGCCTTCTTCTTGTCGGTCATGATCCAACTCCAATGGATCTCTTTCCTGGTCGGTCGCCCTAGTACTCATTCCTCTCTACAGTGCTAAGGCTCTTTCTCTTCTTTCTTCCCTACTTTGTAGCCTCCTCTCCCTTTCTATTTTTTGGAAGTCCGTCATACCTTTATGTGACACTGTCTTCTCGATTTCCTTTTTAGGTTGACTTCTCATTACTAGTAATTGGTATTTCCTTTAGTCAACTAGAATCCACTCCACTTTATCCCAACATATGACCAGCTACCCCCCTATAGCCTACCTGACACTTCAGAAAGCCCAGATAGTTCTGTCTACTTGCTTAGGAAGTATTACCACTCCCTTTCTGCAATGAATTTTTCCCACCTCTTTTGCTTTTCCAGCCAATTAGGGTTTAATGGTGGTCCACGAAGTGATGGATGGGGTTCGACAATATGACCTACTCCTTTCTCAATCAGGAATTTAAACAGCAAGGTCGGTAAGGAACACAAGAATTGCTCGATGAGTTCTATGTAGAATTTCTTCTTGACGGTTTCCATCAAAGTTCTGTCTTCTCCTGCTTGCTCCTCACAGAATTCGCTGGTGATCTTTTCGAACCACTCCAACAAGTTTGTTCTTCCCCCGTGAATCAATTTTTCTAGCAATTATTGATCTTTATTCCCTTCCAGCTTTTTCATCCAGGAATTTCTTCAGAAGTTGAGGCATGGATTCTACAAACTTCTCATGCGTCTCTATAAAGAATCTTTATTTTGCTTGTGCGGTCATCAATCTGATTCTTTGTATGTAATTCTGCAAATTATTGGCTACTTTACGCTCCCACCAGTCCTTAATCTCCTGTTCTGATATCATCTACTTGCATAAATCTCAGACATGTACTACTGGCAATGGAACCAATGTTGTAATCTCACAGATCACATAAGGTTACCAATAATATATACTAAAACATACATACATAATAGAGACAAGAGACAAGAACAAATAGATAGAATAACATATTATATTAGCATAAGAGGGTCCATACAATACAGAGAACTGAACCGAGTTCTCATCTGGCTCAACAGCCTAATATATATGATTACAAATCAGTTACAAAATAACTACCTATCGGTTTGGTGAACCAACACAACTTTAGGTGGCCGACCTAATCTCTAGTTAGTCGGTTGACCGACTTAGTCTACCGATCGACTAAGTCAGCTATCATTCAAGTCGGCATACCGACTTACTCCTCCAATAGGTGGAGGCCCTACAAATACACATACAAAATACAAAAGAAGATAAAAAAAAAGAGGCATCCAGATTATTAATGCAACAGTACACAACATTCTCAGAAACTTACAAAGTGCTGCAAGACCAATTAGAAGAATCTATCAGTATAGAAGAGGTACTCCATGACTAGCCTACTTATTACGAACAAGTATTTCAACAGACCCGACAGACTCGAGAACAAATTCAAGTGTTAGAAAGGAGAAAAGGCACTGAAGAAGCACTAAGAAATACAATACAAGATCAAATTGTATTGGAGATAGCCAAACTACAGAGACTAGAAAGACAAGCACACCAATGGGTACAACAAGCACTCCCAAACTTGAAGAAACTAGATACCATCTGCCCGCAGATCAAAAGACTACTGGAAACAAAAGAAGAAAAAGACCAATTCATGGGACCCGACATGGGAAGTATAGCAGGCCTAGCCATCCAGGAGAAGATGTCGACTTTATCAAGCATCACAACATTGACCATCAACATCCAGAAAGTACTACAAAGTTGGACATAATTTCAACATCAACTGGTCGTTACTACGGAATCAATCGTTGAAGTATGCGTACAAAAACAACCAACCATCCGACTGCATGGCCCATGAAAACCAAACAATACCGTAACTATCTCAGACAGTCCAAATTTTGAGTACCTCCCCTATTTCTTCGGGACGAAGAAATATTTTGTTCCTAGGGGAGATGTTGGAGGATCTAGTTGGTGAGCCGACTAATTAGAGATTAGGTTGATCACATAAGGTCATGTCGGTTGACCGAACCGACAGGTAGTTATATGTAACTATTTGTAAATCATATATATTAGGCTGTTGAACCATATGAGAACTTGATTCAATTCTGTGTATGTATGGACCCTCATGATATAATATAATCTATTATTCTACATCTATGTTCTTGTCTCTTGTGCCTGTTATGTCTATATGATTCAGCGTGTATTATTGGTAACCCTCTGTGATCTGTGAGATTACAAAATCCTCCCATATAGGTTCATCTGTACTCATAATCTCCATAATGGACTTGTCCAATGGAAAAGTCTAGGAGAGATAGTCAAGAGTAGGGAGAGAGGGTTCTAGCCAGTAAGGCAGGTGGTAAGGATCCAAAGCCACAAGATGAAGATCGTCGGTATGGACATTGGAAATATATTGGACAACATCATAAAGTGCTTCATAAGGGCCAAGGAAGGATGACTCAACAATTTCTTTGCTCCTAGGATTATAGCCAGTCATGTAAATCATGTTCACGGTCACCACTTTTGTACTAGGAGGATTTGGTAGAAAGATGCCCATAAGGGTGGAATCCTTTAGCATATCTAACCCAATCGACTGATAAGGATCTCCAGGAGACTGACCTAGCATAGGGATGTTATTCACAGTGGGGGTAGTAACATTCGGCGAACAAAATTCAAGTTAGTAAATGGTTACAATATTCCCCAAATGAGAAAATTGGAGAGTTCAAAATACTATCCAGGTGACTGCAGTCATAGCATAGACCCAATTTCTCCCCAATAGAAGATTTTAATCCAATGGGGCATCAACCACTTCCACCTGAACAAAAACAGTCTTACCCCTAATCTCGACTAAAAGGGTTGGAAACAAACCATGAGGTTGAAACCCGCGTCCATTGAAATATTTTAAGGTCATAGGTGACTTCATAAGTTTAGGAGAACCAATGTCTCTCCAACAGGATATAGACAAAACTGAGGTTGAAGATCTCTCATCCAGAACAGTCATGTGGACCTTTCTCCCAACTACTCTGTTAGGGTTAACCTTGACTTGGGATTGAGTCAAAGGTGGCTTAGGTCTAGCACATGGTTTGTTGTTGCCCATGGTATTGTCCCATAGTATTGCATGTGATTAAGCCTTTATAAGGCTTGAGGAGTCTCCATTGTACATAGGCCTGGAGGTGAGTGGTGACTAGCTCGCTTGGCCCAGATGGCCTGTTTTGGCCATGTAATGAAGATCTTCATTGATGTTGGTTTTCCCGCATGGGGTTTCCAGGGTATATCCTATGTCTATGTTAATGTTGCTCATGTCTATTTTATTTCTCACTCATTATTATATTGTGATGTTATTTTAAACCTAAAGCGATTTGGTGGGGTAATCTAGAATTATAGTTATCTACGTTAAAATGAATCAAATTCATGTTATCAAGATCCAAGGCTCTCAAATCAGTCAACATTGCACAAGGTGCCTGAGATAGATCTTCAACAACGTTGTATAATTGTGTAGCTCAGGCATTGGGACTAAAAACAACCTTCCTAAGAGTACTCTTGGGTGGACGCAATAACAAGTTGAGATTAGGTTTCTCAATGGTGAGAGGGCCATTAGACGGAGATGAAGAAGAACTAGCGAGAGGAGCTTTCCCAAGAGAAGGATTTTCATCCTTCTTCTCCACAGGTTTGTCGTATGACTAACTATGAGTCAATAAATTAACAGTTTCTAAGGACATCATTCTAATTTTTTCTGTGGAATTAGAGGTTCCTTGATTAGACATGTGGTTTATTAGTTGTTGTTGATATGGAAAGGGATCAGTAAGCGTTGTTGGTGTGGGGTTACTTTTCAAAAATTTAGTAATCTCTTCACGACGAGGACACTCCTTCATGAACTAATCACCACCACACAACAGGTAGGGATACTTGGCTTTTCTCTTTCCTTTATTATCATTTTTCATGGTCGTAGCCTTGGGATTATTTTGTTGGTTTCTAGGATTTTTATTTTTACCTTTTCTTTTTTTCTTGTTACCAAATGTTTGCGTACTTTGAAAAGCATTCACCTCGGTGGAAACCGTAGGAGTCGAAGGAGCAGTAGTAGAAGCATTTTATTGCTTGGCACTCTTAGCTGTCAATGAGGTCTGGATTGAACTGACAACCCCATCAACAACAGTTTCTGTAGGTGGCTTGGCAGGTTCCATGCTAGGACGGGGAGCTTGAGGAATTAGGTTATACACCATTTCAGATTGGGAATATACCAAGTCCAGATACTGAGCACGACTGATAGCCTGTTGTTTAGTAACGACACCACATAGCCACATATCGGGCAATGGGAGGCAACAAATATTTTGTGAACCAATCAATTAATAGTTGGTCTGAGATGGGAGCTTTAATGAGCCGTCTCCTCCTTCTCCACTCATGGATATGGTCTGATACGTGCATGGAGGTATTTTGATGAAGTGAAGTTAAAATATCCATACTCATTTCATAACGAATGGGTAGATGAAAGTGTGTGACGAAAACAGTTGCCAATGAGCTAAAATCCACAAACTAATGTTGTGGAAGTTCAAGGTACCATTTCACAGTCGTACCGGTCAAAGTGCGCTAAAAGAGTCTCAAATGAATAGATTCATCCATCAAGGAGTTCGAAGAACACCACAGATGGGAAGTCATAACATGATTCTTGGGATCATCTCCCTTCTTTTCATCAAACTTCAGAATTTCTGATGGAAACTTAACTGGAATAGTGGGCCATGAAGGGTTATGATGAATGGGATCATTAATCAACTTGGATAGATCAGGCAAGTCCAAAGTTTCCAAGAAAGGTAATTGTCGATTAGGTTAGACATACTGGTAGTATTGATAAGGCATATGCACACCAGTAGGACCATAGGTTTACTGATACACTGTGTTGGGCCTCAAAATTTTCTTTTATAATGGCTTTATTTACATTAATTTCCTGTCCTATTTACCAAAATTGAATACATCTATCTTTAATTTGTCTATATTTTACTATGTTTTCATCAATTATAACTTATAAATGTAAAAGAAGCTTAATTCATCATTTTTTATTTGTTATTGCATTTAGTGGGCATTTTGGCACTCCATCCAGACCCTTCTTTCGGTCCTAAGTTCTGCACTGGGCTTTGATGACATGTTCCTTATTGGTTTCTTGACTTGACTTGTCTCTGTCTTCTGGTCCTCACTGATTCCATACTACTTGCATATACATAACTCGAATCATGGGTTGATGTTAAGACTTTGTCCCATTAATTTGTAATGTCTTAAAGTAATTGAAGAGGGAATACATTTAAAATATTATGATTTCTTAAACTATGGAAAATGAAAAATGTTAAATATAAAACCATTCATTATTCAAGTGAATTAAATAGTTCCACTTAGAACTTTAAGAAATGAAACTTTAATATATTTTCAAATCCATATAAAATATGCATTATAAACGTTAATATAAGCTTGCATTATAAACTTGCTTAATAAAATATGCATTATTTTCAAATCCATATAAAATATGCATTATATAAGCTTGCTTAATTTAATATGCATTATTTTCAAACCCATATAAAATATGCATCATTTTCAAATCCATATAAAATATGCATTATAAATTTGTTAAATATGCTTAATAAATCCATATAAACTTTAATATGAAATAAAACTTGGAACTATGAGCCACTTTATTCCACCTCATATAGTCCTCCTTTTGTTTTAGAATAAAACAATGTAAATATATTTCGTTGGCTTTCCATGAACCATTTGTATAATGTAATGCCCTTATCTTCTTAAATCATAATACCATGATATAAAACTAACGCATATCTCTTTTTTGTGGGATTTATGTTATGAACATGTCGTGGAATAATTCACGCACAGACATGGAATAGAACTCTTGTACAGTCACGAAATGGATAGCGGTATAGCAAATAAAATCTAGTTATAGTTAAACCAAGCACTCAGCAAAAGAATCCAGCACCCAACCAATAGAATTCAGCCATGCATTAAGCTAACTATCCAGCTCGCTCACAACCAAATAAACAGACAGCACATTCAGCTTACTATCCAGATTTTGACGCAACTCACCACTCAAATCATTAATTAAGCAGCATGCTGTTGATAATAAAAGATCTTAGGAATTAAACATCGAAATGAATTTGCAACCCACCTGCAGTCCACGTGTTTGTTTTTTGGAGACGCTCATCAATTTATAAGGCTCACTCTCACAATGCCTTTGCTCACCACCACATCACCAGTCTGCATGCTTGAATGAGGAACAATCTACATTCTAGAGACTCGCCCCTATGTACTCCTCGCTTCCCAACACATCACCATCATGCACTCTAGAGAAGATCAGTCCAAGCGAAAGGAGGAACATGTAGACCATATCATGCCACTTCCAGGCTGAAAAGAACTAGATGCACGTTGGAGGAGATCTGTTCGCACTGAAGAAGGAAGATGCTGTGCATTGGAGTTTGATTTTTTAGATGCCTTTATGATTTACTAAATTTAGAGAGCAGTCGACTACTAAAGGGTCGACTTGCTCATCTCTATAAGCAGCTGTATATACCAGCCTCTTTCTAAGAGTTGAGTAGCTAGTCGTTAGCAAATAGACTCTGTAAAAAACTATGTTCAAAATGAATAAAACTCTATTTTCAAATGTGTATGCATGTTTCAATCTTCTGTGAAGTAATTAATTGACTTAGACTAGCCTCGGATTGCTGAGAAGGGCCCCTCAACAACAGGAGGTTCATATAGAACAATTTCTTTTCATTTTTTTGCAGGTAAGTAATTTTGTTTTTATGTCTATATATTTAGTTTTCGTGTGGATAATGTTTTACTGTTAATAAACTGTAATTTCCTTGAGTTTTTATGCAATTTTCCACATGGCCGACTATTCGTCCCTCTGTGTAGACTGTCTTTTCAACCTTTGGTTCATCCCTCTGTGCAGACTATTTTTCAGTCTTTTGTTCGCACCTTAATCCAGTCTGTCTTTCAGCCTTTAATTCGAATTTAGAAAGAATTTTATAGAATTTTCATTCATTTCCAGAATTTCTAATATTACGTTTTGTGTAGAAATAATTAGCTAGGGTATAGGTTAGTTTTCCATCATTTCACTATGTTTTGTAGTTAGTGGGGATTTGAATCCATCTTCAACATTTCATATTTAGTTTTATATTAATGCATAAGATTAATTGTTTCAGTTTTAATTATGAGGAAATTCAAAATATAAATGAGTATAAATGTTTTCTTCTTTTATATGTTAATTTTGTATCGTATTAATAAAGTAATTTGAATTGGTTTATAATTTTTTTAATATAGGTTAAAGTGTTTATTTATAATTGAATTTATTTCATATTTAGTTTCATATCTTTAATATACAAGTGAGAATTTATATTATATTTTTGTATTTAATATGTGTATTGTATTTATTTTGTATGTTGAATTTCTTTCATTTATATTTTGTTATTAAATTGTTTAATGTGTTATTTTATGATAAAATTGTTTTAGGTTAATTAATCTAGTTTATTTCCACTATTTTGTTTAGTTTCATTTTAGTTTAGTTCATGAAATTCTTTTGGTTTAGTTTAGTTTTATTTTTAGTTTGAATTCTATTTATTTGCATTAGTCTAATTTATTTTATTTTGAGCTTAGTTTAGTCTCCTTTATTTTTATCTTTAACTTTAATTTAGTTTTATGATTGTATGAATTTAATAAACTTTGCATGATAGATTCAGAGCATTAAGAAGAGGGATTGGTTTAGACTGTTTTCATTTTTCCTTTTGTATTAGATGCATTAATTTTCAGTATTTTAAAATTTTTATCTTGAAAGTTCTCATAGCTTAGTTTAATATAAGTTTACTTTTTAAATCCATATATTAGTTGCTGATTAGATTGAATTTGTTAAATTAGTTTTCTTACATTGGTTTACGATTCCTTGCAAAGTATTTGTTTACACTTGGTACTTAGATTAGTGTTTCAATTTGCTTTATGCGATTGCATAAGTTCAATAACCAGAGTAGGATAGTTAGTTAGTTTTCTCTTTTGAAAGTATAGAGTAGTTTCGCTAATAGAATAAATAGATTGGTTGCTCTTTTCACTTGCAGTATAATTTCTTGTTTTATAGTGATTAATTTCATATTTGCTTTCGTAATTAATTTCAGCATTTGATTTCGTAGTTAATCGCATGGTTAAGTAGATTCCCATCCTTGCATAAGCATATAGTTCATGCATTCATGGAATAGTTTAGTTGATTTGTTGCCTATTTTAAATAAGTTAAAATTACTTTCATTAGATTAAATTGCTTTTGGACCAAGTGACCGCTTTCCTAGATTAGTTGTTGCAATTTCATTTCATAGAATAGATTAGCATAGCATTAGACTAGTTTGAATAGTCTCCTGCCTTTATAGAATAGGTTAATATAACATTAGATTAAATTTGAATTTGTAGTTACTTTCTCAAAAGTTCCTAGTTAATTTCCCGTTTTTATAGATAGATTAAATTCTTGCATTTGAATTGTGAAAGTTATGCATGCAGATTAAAAAAATATAGTTGTATGTTAGCGCATTTGCATATTTAGTTAGCTTAGGTTAGTTCAAGCCTTCAATTCTACACATAGTGTGTTTGCATCTCATAAGCTCCCTTCCCGGGTTTACAATTAAGTGTTGAATTAAATAGTGCATATTTTTCCCAACACATTGGTTGTTGAACCGGATAATGAGAATATGAGCCTCTCGAATATCCTCTTGAAGGGGGTTGACCTCCAGGAGGAGGACCACTTGGACCTCCAAGCGATGGGCCTCCAAGTGGTGGGCCTCCGGGTGGTGGTCCATGCTATACCAAAATCCTATCACCATCATGTGATAAGACCTTTGACATACCTACTTGCCTTGAATCCCAGCTCTTAGAGAGGAAACTCATACCACTTGTCAATCTTTTACATAAAAGTGCTCAGCACCATGCTTACCTTGTTATCCGGGACGGTACCTTGTTCGCACCGCCTATCCCTTGTTGTCCATAAGTAGTGCCACTGCTTATGGCCCTTAGTCCATAAGCATTTCTTACCAGAACCGCTCTGTCATTGAAGGAGAAACGCGGTACCTTGGGTAAAAAGGGAAAAAGAGAAGCTCGTGCCCTCCCTTATCCCTATCATTGTGGGTCAGTTGAGTTCGATATCCCTCATCCTAGGATCTTAGAGGCCACCTCACCCACTAATCTCTCAACCATCCCTATCCATTAAGCCTTATAAATATGAGCTCATAGCCATGGTTGAGGGGGAGAACACTTAAGGTATTGTTATGCTGTTGGATTAATTACTTGGCTTAGGTCATTGGAGAGCATAGAGAGCTAGAGAGCTAGAGTTGGAGCTTATGGGGATGAGAATGCTTGGTTTCATGGAGATGCATGTCAACACTAAGGCTCGGGTGTAAACTTCTTCATATTTCTATATTAATGCAAGTTGATTTCTGTCCAACATATATTGTTGTTGTTTGTTTTCACATGTATGTTGTTAGATTCCTTAGTCACTAACATAGATTAGTAGATTATATTCTTGCTGCTTTTATCTATTTATGTGTTGATCTGATTGCAGGTACATAGGGTGTCTATCAAAGCATCAGGTATCTACTGTGTCTAGGGAGAGTCTTCAACCTTTGTCCTTCATTTGTTCTGGATCTGAACCATTCAGACCAGTGGAACACCTTACTGTCCGCAGGAGGTGAAATATTCCAGCTAACAAATCTGGTGACTCTGCTGGGGACTAGAATTGTGTATCAGTTGTTCTGATCTTCCTTAGTCTGCAACTCTTTTCCGAATCCAGGATCTTTATTCAACTCTTTTCAGTGAGATCTACTTTCTGACTTGGTCCATTTAGGTTTGAAACTTCCAGATCTGAGTCATTTTGATCTTTTCTGCTCTATTTTCATACTCAATCTAGCAGTATTCACCTTGATCTAGTCCTTTTCTGACTGGATCCTTCGTTCTCTTTGTGTTTTGGTCATCTATAGGGAACTGCACCTATGCTGTGTATGAGGAGCAGTGCCACTGCCTGAATAGAGTGAGCAGTACGTGGTGCCACCACCTGTATCCCATTGGCAAGAAGCGGTGCTGGGATAGAACCGCCCTGTCAACATCAAAGAAAAGCGGTGCCAGGTAGGCATCATTCCCAGACCCTTTTTACTCATTTCTTTTGTAAAAATTTGAGTTTTGTTTCTTTCAGTTCTGCTTATCAAACTTGTGTTACAGAATCTTATGTTTGTGGCTTGATAATTTTATGGTTTAAGATTGATTTGAGTGGAAATTCAAAAGTTTGATTAGGTCTTTTGATTGTTCATCCGCTTCTATGCTTGTTGGTTGTGTTTGTGAAAGGATTTCTTATTTTCTGAAAAGCTTAGGGTGTTATTAAAATCTCTTTTTGTTTCTGTTACATAGACTAAAAGAAGAACACTAGATTAGCTTCTAGGTTTTATTTCTTGTTTGCATAGTAAACTTATTTTTCCTTCCTTTAAAAAATAAAATTTCTGACTGAGACTAGGTTATCATCATTGAGCGTTGGACGTTGGTTCTCTGATTGGCTTCCCAAGCTTTCAGGATCTTCATGTTCTTTCGCCTCTTATGCATTTAGAACTATCTCAATCAAAATAAAAAATAGAGTGCATTTGCATATAGTATGCTTTTTGGTTTTTCTTTTAGGAAAAGAGATTCTTCCCCTTCTCATTGCTTTCGGAAAAGAGAAATTAGTTTGGTAAAATATTGCTTGTCTTTGATTTGATGTTCATGATTGTTGTTTGGAAATATTTTTGGTTTTGAAACAAAAGGAAAACACTCTCTTTTCCTCTCGTAAGTAGGCATACTGAACGGTAAAGTGAAATATTTTGCACTAGCATACTGCATGGTTTTACTTTTCTATCAAAACATCATGCATTCACCTAACCGTACAAGTTAAAATTAATGGTAGTTGAAGCTTAAAATTTATGTAGCAACTTGAGTGATAGGTTATATACGTGTTCGGGCATCATTAAGCGTAGGAGTTGTCATTATTTGTCCACATTACATCCCGAGACTCACGTGGTTCTTCCACGTATCCTCGGTATATTGAACGGCCTTTCATGTACCCTTGAGGTATATAGAAAGGTACTTCATGTACTCGATTGTATATCGAAAGGCCCCTTGTGTAAGGTTATGCATTAGACAACACTACTACCGATTCGAGCTCCCACGTACCTTGAGTATATTAGGAGACCCCACTAGGATACCTTAACCATCTAAGAAAATCCCTTTGGCCATCTTGTTTGGATCCATACACTGAAAACAACATTTGGGGAGATTACTACGCACGTACCCTCGAGGTATATCGCCAGTGGCACCTTCTTGACAACCCTGGCGAAAGACCTGACTTTTTGAACTCCTCCTATCATTTTAAGTGTCCTTGTTTTGACCTATAGCTTGTGTAGGGAAATGTTTTGGTGTGTTTTCTAGATTTCCAGACCCTGGGTTAGTTAGGAACTGTACAAAATAGCTGAGTTTAGACAGTCCAGAAGAGTATAGGGCTTGCCACCTGATTTTATTCTTGGTTCAAGAGAAAATCCTATGGAAGCTATCGACCAAGGAGCTGCTACCACATCCCAAGTGGGAGATAATATGGTTGCAAAAAGTGGAGTACCATATTCTTCACACTCACCTCCCTTGGTCCAACAGCCTTCTCAGGGAGATTCCTCGTTCGATTCTCCCATGGAAGGACATGTTGATGATACTACCCATTCATATTTTTGTCCCAATGCTCCATTTTGGGACACCCCTGTAGGACAGGCCATTGCCTCATTTGGCACCCTTTTAAACTTTTCTGAAGATGAAGAAGAACATAGGAAATATTGTGCTACCATTCTCCGTGCATAGGAGATTGACAAGCAAATAGATGACCTTTTAGGCCCAACAATATTACAGTCTGCATCTATTGCTAAGGGATATCATTCACTTGCTGATTCTATGAGACCCATTGAACCGATTATAGATCATCCATTGACACCCCACAACCCAGGTCAAGATACCACCCCTAACACCTCTCATGTTAAGTCTGTGCCTAATCCTCCCAGGTCTTCTGCACCTGAGATTTAATCTTCAATTCTTGTTTTGTCTATACCTTCGAATGCTGGGGGGGAACCCCCGGCATGACCTATGTTATCTGACACCGGAATCATTCCTAGTCAAAGACAGACCTCTAACATAGAATCATCTATATTTTATGTCCCTCCCACCCATACTAATGTGGTTAATCCCCCATCCAGTTCAGGTCAGCCCTCTGGGGCACAACCTGTAACCATTTAATCTTCTAAAGGTTATGGTTATCAAATACCTATAGGTAATATTAATCATTCACCCAATCATATAGGAATTCCATACCCTAGTAATGCTTTTACGCCATGGGGGCAACCCAACTGGTCTTACATGCTAGCTATGGGAGGGATACCTATACATACTGCGGGAGGTGCCGGAGGACCGCCTTATGGAGGTCCTCCCCCTGGGGGGCCTAATGGTCCCAGAGGATCTGGTAACTTTCCTCCTTTCGGTCCTGGTGGTCCTAGTGGTCTAGGGGGACCTGGTGTATTTCCTCCTTCTGGCTCTAGAGGGTCTGGTGGCCCTCCCCTTAGCGGTTCCGAAGGATCTAGAGGTTTACCTCCTCCTGGTGGCCCTAGAGGGTCCGGTGGTCCGCCTCCTAGTGATCCTAGTGGTCTTGGTGGTCCTAGTGGTCCCGGTGGCCCTAGTGTTCCTCCTCCTAGAGGCCCTAGTGGTCTTAGCGGTCTTGATCCCAAAAATCAACCCCCTGCGGGTGGATTTTCTAGTAGTTCTTCGTCACAACAACCTGTCTTTCAATCCACTTCTGGTCCTACTGGTAATTGTATGCCATATCAATATTACCAGTATGTGTAGCCCAACCAACAGTTACCTTTCCTAGCAACTTTGGACTTACCTAATTTGTCCAAGTTGATTAATGACCCCATTCGACACAATCCCTCGTGGCCACCCATTTCAGTAAAGTTACCATCGGATATCCTGAAATTTGATGGGAAGCAAGGAGATGATCCGAAGAACCATGTTATGACATTCCATTTGTGGTGTTCTTCAAACTCCCCCATGGATGATTCCGTTTGGTTATGACTCTTTCAGAAAACTTTGACCGGTATGGCTACGAAGTGGTACATTGAACTCCCACAAAATTCGTTTGTGGATTTTGGCTCGTTGGCAACCGTGTTTCTCACACACTTTTAGCTCCCTATTCATTATGAAGTGAGCACTGATATTTTAACCTCTCTACAACAGAACACCTCCTCCCACATATATGATCATATTCATGAGTGGAGAAGGCAGAGAAGGCTTATTAAGGCCCCTATTCCAGATCAGTTACTAGCTGATTGGTTCACCAAATCCTTGTTGCCTCCTATTGCTTGAGATGTGGCTATGGGTGGTGCCATTACTAAATAGCAGACTATCAATTGGGCTCAGTACCTAGACTTGGTTTATTCCCAGTCTGGAACTCTTTATGATCTGATTCCTCAAGCTCCTCGCCCCAGCATCGATCCCGCCAAGCCACCAACATAAGTACCTGTTGATGGGTTTGTTGGTTCAATCCAGTCCCCGTCCACAGCGAAACCTACCAAGCAACCCCAAAATTCCACCCCTACTCCTTCAACTCCCAAGGTTTCCATCGAGGTCAATTCCATTCAAAGTAATCAAACCTCAGGTAATAATAAAAAGAAAGGTAAAAATAGAAATAAAAAACCTGGAAACCAACTGGAGACTCCAAGACCAACCAACAGTGATAATGATAAAGGGAAAAGAAAAGCAAAATATCCCTGTCTACTCTGTGGTGGTGACCATTTTTCAGAGTGTCCTCATCGGGACAAAATCTCCTAGTTTTTGAAGTCCAATCCCGCACCTACAATACTCATGGATCCTTTTCCTTCTCAACAAAAACTGATAGACCACATGTCTAATCAGGGTAACTCTAGTTCATCAAAGGAAATTCGTATGATATTCTCAGATACCATCCATCTGCAAACTCAAAGTCATAATTATGACAAACCCACGGATAAAAATGAATATCATCCATCTTCAGGGAAAGCTCCCTCTACTAGTTCTCCTAAATCCTTGTCTACTGTCCCCTTATCCATCGAGAAGCCTACTCTTGACATGATTTTGTGCCCACCTAAGAGTACTCTTCTGAAGGCAATATTTAACCCTAATGCCCAAGCTGCTCAATTTTATAATGTGGTTGAAGATCTCACTCAAGCACCCTGTGCAATGTCTACCCTAGAAGTGCTCCAAAGTTTCCCTACACAGTGCAAAAACTTGTTGACAGCATTAGGAGCTTTAGACCCAGATAATACCAACTTGATCCATTTCAATGTTGAGAACTGTAAGTCTAGGTTACCGCATAAACTTGCTTTTCAAGTCATTACGAAAGTAGTTGGAAAGAAATTTTTTTGAATGATACTAGATGAAGGAGCTTCCACCTCGGTCTTGTCTCTGACTTGTTGGAAAGCTCTTGGCTCTCTCTATTAATCCTTGCACATGATCTAGGAACTAGGAATCAAAATCATCAAAGAATAATTAACAAATACTCATGAATTGGAAATAATCTGGAATCAGAATAGGTTTCCTCTCTGTATATTTTATAAACAATAAAGGGTTACAATTCCCATGCAGGAGTAATGGCTTAACTCCATGAAGAATTCGAATACCTAAGGAGACAATTCAAATTCCATGAGTGAGTCTAGCTTAATTGACTCTTTGCCATGTAATCTCACTTAGTTAACCACTTGACAAAAACCCTAATTGACTCACCAATCCCTAACTGAAGTTGGAGTGCAATAAATGACTTAATCTCAACTGAAAGAGATCAAACACATGTCATAGCAACCAACCATCAAGTGCTATTACTGCATGACTCCAATAAACCCTGATGAGGTTAACTGAAGCTGAAATGACCATCAGAAGTTGGTGAAGGCACCTTGTTGACTCCAGTTCATTAAATAATAATAAATAATCATTAAAATAATATATTTAATGAATGGAGGCGCCTTAATTGACTGTAACTGATTGGTTGAACTGAATGTAACCACCAGTTAGCAATTAGGTGCATTAATATCACTCAGATCACCCCTGGAGTGCTCCAGTTAGCCTCCTTGACTGTAGGAGAAGGCTAAGTTAGCCTCCTTGACTGTAGGAAGGCGTGGGTGTGACTGGATGATGGCAATTAATGCTCCACTGATGTCAATTAAACTTAGGATAGTGGTTTAACTAGGCCAATTTGACCGAAAGAGTGTGTATGATGGTAGATGTCTCCAACACCCCCCCTTAAGCTATACTCAGGAGGAGTTAGAAAACATAGATGCATAAAATGCTAGGGCCCTGGCAACAAAGGCCATAGGTCACCCTGTACAATAAAGTAACTGCTTAATATAACCAAGGAAATGGGGAAAACCTCATGGGAAAAATACGCCCCCTCAAACTAAGCAGTAAATCAAGAATTGGTTCTTCTATGCAGCAGCATCCTGATACTATGCATGTGAACCTCTGAATCCAAACTAAATGAATATGTCTGGAGGAATCTTCCACTTTGGAAGAAGAACAATGCACTCAACTGAATCAAAAATATAAACAGCTACACGGTGAAAGCTGGACCCATGTAGACCAACTGAAATCATCTGAAGAGAGAGAAAAGGTTCTTGAGGATTCAAACCATGTGTGGAACACTCAAGAAACTGATATGTTGCAGCCTTGAACAGAAAACCATGAGTGGTAAAATCATCCCCAAATCTTAGGAGCAAGTGTCCATGCGAATGTAGAATGTCTTCCTCTTTACTAGTTCTATGAGGAGATGAGCTTGTGACCAAAGGTAGAGAATCCTTGGGACTCTGGAGAGCGAATGATTGAGCTCCATAATCTGATATAGATTCTAAAATAGCTAATGAATCACAAAATAAAATATCAGCAACCTCATAAGAGGAAACTAACACCAAATCCCCATAAGCAAATTTGAAGAAGAACTGCAGTACTTGATTTTTCACACCGGAATTGGTGAGAGCAGCTACAAGCATGAATGAAAGATTTTGGATTTTAAAATATGAACCAAATAATATCAGATCAGAATGTAAATCAGATCTAAATAAGTTCACAACAGATCCAAAACTATGAAATGAAATCAAATCCCCAGCAACAGTTTTGAAGGAGACTTGCGGTACTTGTTTCTTCACACCGTTGATGAGAACAGCTACAAGCAGTATTGAAGGTTTATGAACCTAAGATTTTGAACCAATAAATATCAGATCAGATCCAAATAAGATCATATCAGACCCAATAAGGTTCATATCAGATCCAAAATTATGGTCAACCGAGACGGTAGATGCACAGTTTTCTTCTTCTTCAAAATTCTGAATTTTGGTGCATGCAATTCTGCAAACATTTGCTGGAATATCTAGATCATGCGGAGCGAATGTGTCAATCTTATAATCTGATATTTTTTCCAAAATATCCAAGGTATTACATATTTGCACACCAGCAGCAACATTAGAGGGAGAAAAAACAAATTTCTCTTCACTTTCGGAAGCAATTACTGGTAAATTTTGCACAGAATTTAAAGCAAAATCACCGGTGAATGTTTGCATGTAAGTGTAGCAGCATTTTTATTCAATATCAGAGATTCAAATGTCTTCTTCTGTTTCAGTAATATGAGAATATGAGATATCAGAGATCTCATGAACTTTTGGAGCATCGGGAGAAGGAGTCACTTCATGGAGACTTTCTTCAATTCGAATTGAATGTGTAGAAGATTCTGCTTCATCTTCATCTTGAACAACTTCATCAGAGAGAGTAGTGGCTGAGTATTTTGAGTAAAGAACTCTTGTGGTACTGGCTGTGATCTCCAAAGTACTATTATGATCCTCATTGTGCTTGCCAAAGGTTCTGTCCAATATTCGCCAGAAATTCTTTGGGTATTTAGCATAATCAGTAAGGTAGTACAAGCTATCATCAAGGGCCAGACATATTGCTCCAAAATCTCTATCACCATCATTTAGCTAGTCATTCTCATTCTCATAAGACTCTTTTCCAAGTCCAATAGACACCTCATAGAGACCTCGTCTCTTCAGAGATGTAATCATCTTCAACTTCCATTCCGAATAGCTTGTGAATGGGGTGAGAAGAGGGATTGATGAGTCCATTCGAAGTTGTACCTGTTAAGACCTGCAAATCAAAACAAAAAAGGCACCATAAGGTCATACAGCCTACACATTCTAGGCTTTCATCACACCCAGCATAGTCAATCAAGCAAGCTTGATCAACAAGTTATTTACTTGGGATATTGAGTGGTAAGCCTTGGCTTCTGGTGCAGGGCTGGATTTTTGAGCTATTGCTCAAATTTCATGGAGAAATCTGTCAAAAATCTTGTTTTTGAGAGATTGTTCTTCGTCCTGCCATAAGCTCTGATACCATATTAATTCTTTCACATGATCTAGGAACTAGGAATCAAAATCATCAAAGAATAATTAACAAATACTCATGAATTGGAAATAATCTAGAATCAGAATAGGTTTCCTCTCTATATATTTTATAAACAATAAAGGGTTACAATTCCCATGCAGGAGTAATGGCTTAAATCCATGAAGAATTCGAATACCTAAGGAGACAATTCGAATTCCATGAGTGAGTCTAGCTTAACTGACTCTTTGCCATGCAATCTCACTCAGTTAACCACTTGACAAAAACCCTAATTGACTCACCAGTCCCTAACTGAAGTTGGAGTGCAATAAATGACTTAATCTCAACTGAAAGAGATCAAACACAAGTCATAGCAACCAACCATCAAGTGTTAGTACGGCATGACTCCAATAAACCCTGATGAGGTTAACTGAAGCTGAATTGACCATCAGAAGTTGGTGAAGGCACCTTGTTGACTCCAGTTCATTAAATAATAATAAATAGTCATTAAAATAATAATTAAATAATATATTTAATGAATGGAGGCACCTTAACTGACTTTAACTGATTGGTTAAACTGAATGTAACCACCAGTTAGCAATTAGGTGCATTAATATCACTCAGATCACCTCTGGAGTGCTCCAGTTAGGCTCCTTGACTGTAGGAGAAGGCTAAGTTAGCCTCCTTGACTGTAGGAAGGAGTGGGTGTGACTGGATGATGGCAACTAATGCTCCACTAATGTCATTTAAACTTAGGATAGTGGTTTAACTAGGCCAATTTGACCGAAAGAGTGTGTATGATGGTAGATGTCTCCAACACTCTCGAGCTTGTAACGTCACCTACAACCCTGAAGGCCTTTGACAGATGGGGTTTCCAACCCCATGGTCTCATATCAGCCCTAGTGATTGAGCTAGGGGGAAAAACCATTTCCATTCAAGTAGAAGTGGTAGATGGCCCTTTAGATTACAACCTCCTTCTAGGAAGAAATTGGTTCTATGCTATGACTGTTTTTGCCTCAACGGTATTCCGAACAGTCCAATTTCCACATCTGGGGAGAATTGTTACTATTGACTAGCTTGATTTCTATATGTCGGATGTTACTACCTCCATGGCTAATAACATCCCCATGTTAGGCCAGTCCCCTCCTCCTTACTAGTCAATTGGGGTAGGCGTGTTGAATCATTCATCCCTTATGGGGGTTTTTCCATCTGTTCCTCCTAGCATGGATTCTGCGTCAGTCCATATGATTGCCTCATTTGATTATGAGCATAAGGGTAAACTATTGGGTCGCAGACCTTAAAGGTCCTTAATTTTGGTAACTCCGCAGTTTTGGTGCGAAGCTCGTAAGAGGAGTTGTGCATCAAAATAGTCTTAGGGGTTTCGGGGTTGGGTCAAAGCCCCTCTTTTTGTAAATGTCCCATGGTTTTCGGGTGCCCATGGTTTAAGCCCATGGTATTGTAATAGTGCACTTGTATAAATAGGCACTTATGTAAAGGAGTCAAGGAGGTTATGACGATTTTGTATGATGATGATAATGTGATGCGAAGCTAAGATCTGTTTTGGTTTTAAGGTTAAGTCCTAGCTGTGTGCATGGATGACCTCTGCAGCTGTGTGCGAAGAGGATTTTGTAGGAACGGATCTGCAACTAAGTGTGTAGCTTTGGGTTGTCGAGGAGATCTGCAGCTGAGTGCGCAGATCAGAACTGTGGTTTTTGTAAAGTGTTGAATATAAATGCAGTTCGGTGGATGTAGCCCCTACAATTGGGGTGAACCACGTATATCTTGTGTTGTGGTGGTTCCCTTTTATTTTGTTTCTGTTATGTTTTATGCATATAATAAGTAGGTGAATGATAAATTGCTAAGTACTACTTCGCTGTGAATTCCCAGTTAAGGGTTAAGCAAGAAACTATTTGTTTATCTAAACTGTGAATCTAATTAAGTGAATGTCGAAGCTCTGTTTAAGTATAATTATTATTTGTTAAGGCTAAAGGTACAGTAATATCCCTCTTTTGCTCACAGAAACCTGATTCTATGGCACCCCATAGCTGTTTCAGGTGAGACTGCAACCTGTTCGTAGGTTGTTGCCGAAAGGGCCAACACTATGGGTCTGTTTGTTGGTGCGAAGTTAAGAGTATAAAGAACTCGGGTCTGCCCCTATTCCCAACAAATTGGTTCCATTTCCAGTTGAACCAATATCTACTTCAAGAGGGATCTATGTCGTACCTAGAGGGACATGTTTTGGAGGCCCTCAGTAAAAGAAATCAGTGACTGGATTGAAGATACCTATCTGAAATTTGCTGAACAAGAAAATAAGGATCCTCGTCATAGCTCAGACGACTTCTTGCAAAGGTATGTTTTTACTGATATTTATGAAATTTTCTTGGGTAGTATCCACATAGAATTGCACCAGTGGTTATCTAGGTTGACAGAAAGAAAGACAAACTTCAAAGAAGGTCAGTTTCCTGACTGGACCTCAGAAAGAATTAATATGTTGAAAAGGGTGAACAACATGATATCATGAGCTATTGATTTTTGGACAACGCGAACCCTTGAGGCATTTGTGACAGAGTTCACGATCGACACACATACTTCTTTCAGCGAAGCAGGAAGACAGTTTTTCAAAGGACCAAGGGGTAAGTACTTGAATTCATTTAGTCTGAAAATTAAAATGCTCTTAGCTGAGAAAGGAATATTGCTTATCGAATCAGATTGCTAAATTTATTGCTACTAACCTATGTTTGGAAGTGAAAGTGACTTCGACGAGCAAAGTGGTTTGCTTCGAAGCAGTAAAAGATACAAGAGAACTTTTGGATCCTATACCCTAGACCATAAAACCGATTATACCCCATTAAGTCCAAAAGAATCTAAATCTGAAGAAACCCCTTTTGTTAGAAACATTCCTATAACTCCGCAGCGAAGATCTGTTATCCCTGAAAACCCATCGCAATCTGAAAGTAACCCTAGCCTGAATAGTCTTGTCGCAATCTGAAAGTAACCCTAGCCCGAATAGTCTTGTCGCAATCTGAAAGTAACCCTAGACCGAGCTTTGACCTGGTTTATGAAGTTTTCCAGTACTCAGAACCATGTCTTGGCTGATATTAAAACAGCAATGATCAAAGAATTCAAGAAGCCTAAATCAGAGTCACAGTGTATAACTGAACTGAAAGAAATTCAGCAAAAGCGAGGTGAGTCAGTTTGGGACTTTGATCAGAGGTTCAAAGTTTTGTTGGATCAAGTTAGTTTTACTAATGGACTAGAACAACATAAAGAATGGTTCATTGCAGCATTCTTGCCTCATATCAGGACTCCACTTATGCAACAGAAGGTTGCTAATAAGCAATAGGCATTGGAAATTGCTATGAAACTTGAAATAGCTCCTGTCGGAGATAATTCTGGCATAGCTCAGATACAAGCACAATTAGCAAAAATGGCTTTGGAGCTGCATGACATGAAAAAATGGAAATCTATCCAAGAAGAGGTTTGGTGTACATGATGTAAGACAGAAGGTCATGACAAGGAACAGTGCCCTGCACTAAGAAATTATTTGAATACTGGTGCACCAAACCCGTTTAACCCTAATGTCCTATATTGCAAGATCTGTAGAACAACTGGCCAGCATTGACCTGAAGATTGCTATCTGCTGTAGAGATATGTTCAAGTACCTAAGAATCCCTACTGCAAGTTCTATAAGTCAGTTGGACACAATGAAGATGAATGTCGTAGCTTTGACCTCATGAGAGAGCGAACCTATGATGCTTATAGGGTACAACCCGATGCACAAGGCAATGATGGATATGGTTACCGCGGTGGTACACAAGGTCAAGGTAATTTTAGAGGTCGTGGTCGTGGTGATATGCTAGGAAGAGGTCAAGGCCAGGTTATTTGCTATAACTATAATCAAGAAGGACATGTATCTAGAGACTTTCAGAACCCAACTACGACATGTCGATATTGCAGAGCAGTCGATCATGTGATTGAGCAATGTCCATGGCTGATAGCCAAGATACAAGAAAGAAATGGCACTCCTACTAAGAATGTTCAGATGATTGCTGTAGAGAAAAGATCTGTCCCAGCCATTAACGTTGTTACAAGGAGTGGAGCTGCGACGCAAGTGCAGAGTAAGGAAAAATAGCCTGACGAGGCTTGGGTCCGCAAGGCCCCAGAGAAAATCCTAGTCTTCAATGTTGGAAGAGAAAAAGGAACATTTATGGAAGCTAAAAAAGACTTTGCTGATCTGAGGACATCAGTAGCAACTATGCAACAGCATCAATAGTAGCTACAGTCTCAAGAAGCTTCACCAGATCAAGTAAGTACACTAACATCATTTTTACAGAGTTGTATGAAGCTATTAAGAAATCAGAATGCTTTGAATGAGTTACATAAATTTATTGCATCTTGCGAACCTCAGTGAAGCTCTGATAGAGGAAAAACTGTTAATAGAGTTAGAAGGACTGGAAGAGAAATGAGATTGCATGCTCAGATAGGAGATTATGACATGATTGATATCATTTTAGACCTAGGATCAGAAGTGAATGTCCTAACTAGGTAGACATGGGACCTATGCTTGAATGGTCCTGTATACAGTTGAGATTAGCTAATCAACAGAAGATTGTGCCTTTAGGAAGATTCCATAGTGTACCAGTGGACATTGATGGAGTCAGCACCTTAGCAAATTTTGAAGTCATTGAAATAATTGATCATAGGAACCCCTATCCAGCCTTGCTAGGAATTGAATGGGGAATAGACAATCATGCAGTAATCAACCTTAAGAATAGACAGATGACTTTTGAAGGAAAAGAATTGAGAGTCATAGTACCCTTGGACCCTTCTCAAGGAGAAAGGTATACAGAGCCAGTCAGAGATGAAGATCAGGATGTTTTGGATCATATTTACAACATCACAGCTAAACAAGAAGACTATGTTAACCCTACTGCTGAAGGTATAATGGATTGGCAGTGTGACAGCTCTTGTATGACTGATTCAGATGAAGGCCTAAAGAATTGGTAGAATAGACTTTATGAGCTACATGGACATCGATGTGAAATAATTACCAAGTCTATCAAATGGCTTAGCTCACAGACAAGAGTCTTACCTACCTTCGATGGCTTGACAGACCCAGAAGATTTTATTGTACAATTCTCAGAATAAGTACCAGATTCATAGAAAAAGAAGACTCTAGATTCAATATTCAGAGCCATAGTTTCCAGATGGTGGAATGGTCATAAAAAGTATATCCACAGTTGGGGAGCTTGTCAAAAGTTCCTTCGACTGAGATTCATGGATCAACCTCAGGAGGTGTGAAGCAGATTTAATGGTTAGACTAGCCCTCATGAACATTTAGAGTAGTGTTATGAAGCATGGAAGCATGTACCTTATGAAGAATGGGTACATAGGTTTGTATACACTCTGGAACCTATAGTAAAGAACTGGTATGCAGAGGTGGATCTTCGCCATGGTACTGTAAGGTGGGATAACCTTGTTGATAGTTTTGTGCTCACATTTTCTATTAATGAGGTTTGTCCTGCTTTGGACACAGCTATTAGGGTGATCCATACTAAGGTGTTTGATGATAAAGAAATAGCTGAATACCAACCTGATTGGAAAGAACAAGAAGCTAATGCAGTAGAATGCTACAACCTCGCTATTGATGAAGACGATGACCCTCGCAACATTAATATTCCTAAGTCAAAAGGACATTGCGAAGTACATGGACCAGCAGTCGGAGCACCTGAAGTAACTCAGCCCCTGAAGACAAGGAAAGTAAACATTGGATCAGAATAAATGCCTAAGTACGTGACCATTGGAGATTACTAGGACGAAGAAATGGTAAGCAAAGTGACTGAACTTCTCCATGAGTATCAGGACTTATTTCCAACAAAGTTCTCAGAAATGAAAGGTATCCTTGGTGATATAGGAGTGATAAAAATACCTTTGAAAGCTGGTGCGAAACTTGTGAAGCAGCGCCCTTATAGGCTGAACCCTAAGTATAAAGAAAAAGTCAGGATGGAGCTAGATAAGATGCTCGCTGCAGGAATCATCGAGCCTGTCGAAGAATCCGAATGGGTAAGGTCCTTAATTTTGGTAACTCCATGGTTTTGGTGTGAAGCTTGTAAGCGGAGTTGCGCGTCAAAATAGTCTTAGGGGTTTCGGGGTTGGATTGAAGCCCCTCTTTTTGTAAATGTCCCATGGTTTTCGGGTGCCCATGGTTTAAGCCCATGGTATTGTAATAGTGCACTTATATAAATCGACACTTATGTAAAGGAGTCGAGGACGTTATGCCGATTTTGTATGATGATGATAATGTGATGAGAAGCTAAGATCTATTTTGGGTTTAAGGTTAAGTCCCAGCTATGTGCATGGACAACCTTTGCAGCTATGTGCGCAGAGGGTTTTGTAGGAATGGATCTGCAGCTGAGTGTGCAGAGGGTGTTGTAAGAAGGTTAAGTCCCAGCTGTGTGCGTGGACGACCTCTGTAGCTGTGTGCATAGAGGGTATTGTAAGAAGGTTCTGCAACTAAGTGCGCAACTTTGGGTTGTCGAGGAGATCTGCAGCTGATTGCACAAATTAGAACTGTGGTTTTGTAAAGTGTTGAATATAAACGCAGTTCTGTGGACGTAGCCCCTACACTGGGGGTGAACCATGTATATCTTGTGTTGTGGTGGTTCCCTTTTATTTTGTTTTTGTTTTATTTTATGCATATAATAAGTAGGTGAATGATAAATTGCTAAGTACTACATCGCTGTGAATTCCCGGTTAAGGGTTAAGAAAGAAACCGTCTGTTTATCTAAACTATGAAGCTAATTAAGTGAATGTCAAAGCTCTGTTTAAGTATAATTTTTTTTTTTTTAAGGCTAAAGGTACAGTAATATCCCTCTTTTTCTCACAGAAACCTGATTCTGCGACACCCCATAGCTATTTTGGGTGAGACTGCAACCTGTTCGCAGGTTGTTGCCGAAAGGGCGAACATTGTGGGTCTATTTGTTGGTGCAAATTTAAGAGTATAAAGAACCCAGGTCTGCCCCTATCCTCAACATAAACATGTTGTTGAGTCCACCTCGTTTATTCCACATGAAGCTATGTATAACACCATTCAAACCTTTTTTGATGATCACACTATTGACATTCATCTAGTGGCTTCAGATCCTTACCATTTACCTTACTATTTAGAACCTTCTCTTCCTATTCTAGACTATCTCTCTGAGACTTTTCCTTCTAATGAGTCCATTATGGAGATCATGAATATGGATGAGCCCATTTGGGAGGATCACCATCATAGATCTATGTTCCTCTCCAATGCCAGTTGGGTCAGCCATGATTTTTCCTCCTTGTTTCCTACTGATATTGTCAAAGTACCCCAACGTCCTATATTGTTGAAAGATACAGATTCTGAAGGAAACCTTTGCAACATTACACAAGTGAACCCGATTGACATATCAGCCAAGCCTGATACTATAGAGCGTGTTCATGTTGGGAAAAACTGATCCACCGATGAATCTGAAGCATATAAGGAACTTTTTAAGGAATTCTGTGATATTTTTTCCTGGTCCTATTAAGAGATGTCGGGGATTGACCCATCCATTGTGGTCCATGAGATTAAAACCTATCCCTCGACCAAACCTATCAGGAAAAAACTAAGGCAAGTCCATCCTCAGAAGGCCACAACTTTAAAAGCTGAAATTGAGAAACTTCTGAAAGCTGGGTTTATTTATCCTGTACCCCTGACGAAATGGGTATCGAACGTTTTCCCTATCAATAAAAAGCAGGGCACCATTGGATTCTGTATCGACTTTAGGGATTTAAATAAAGCTTGTCCCAAGGACAACTTTCCTACCCCGCACATCGATCAGATTATCTACAACTGTGCTGGAAGTGTCATCTTTTCATTCATGGATGGCTTCTCTGGATATAATCAGATTGAGATATTACCCTCTGGTAAGCATAAAACAACATTAATTTTCCCATGGGGAACCTTTGCATATAAGAAGTTACCTTTTGGCTTGAAAAACGCTAAAGCCACGTTCTAGCGTGCAATGTCCTATGCATTTCACGATATTAAACATATCATTGAACCATACCTTGAAAACCTCCCTGCTCATTCACAGTGATGGGAGGACCACCTTGGTCATCTTAGAGAGATAATCCTGAGATGTTGTCATTATAATATATAGCTCAATTCGCATAAATGTTTTTTTTGCATTGAGACGGGATGTCTGCTAGGTTTTGTGGTATCCAAAGATGGCATTTGGATTGATCCTTTGAAAATTTCTGCCATTCTTGATCTACCAGCCCCAACTAATCTCCTTGAACTCCAAAGTTTGTAGGGGAAGGCAAAATTTCTCCACCATTTCATGTGCAATTTCACAGAGAAAACGCATGGTTATATGCGTCTCCTTAAGAAGAACACTCCATTCTTCTGGGATGACCAGGCCCAACGCGCCTTTCATACTCTTAAGTACGCTCTAACTCATTCATCCATGATACACCCCTCAGATTATTCAAAGGACTTTCTCTTGTATATTGCTGCCTCCGCTACTACCGTTACCATGGTTTTAGTGCAGGACAATCTGCACGGTCAGGAGCATGTGATTTATTACGCCAGTAAGAATCTCCTGGATTCTGAAACTCATTATTCACGTGTGGAAAAGTTAGCATTAGCTATGGTCATTGCTGTACAAAAGTTTCATCACTACATTCTGCTCTGCACTACCACTGTATTGGTAGACCAGAACCCGATGTACTACATCCTGACTCGTCAGGTACTCAGGGGTAAGTACTCTCGCTGGATTGTCATACTTCAGGAGTTTGATTTGGAATTTGCCAAGGCTACATTAAAGAAATCCTTATTCTTTGCAGAGATTATGTGTGATCTTCCCTGTGCTTCGATGGAATCTGAGCCCAATGATTCATTTTCGGATGAATTCCTCTTCCTGATAAGCACTACTGATCCTTGGTATCGATATTTGCTCATATATCTCCAGACACAATGTTTTCAGCTACATTTATCCCACGATGATTGCTGCCGTATCCATCACCACATGAAATACTATCTCATCCTGAATGATACTTTGTATAGACGTGGGATTGACTCTATTCTCCGGCGATGCCTCACTCATGAGGAGGATGAACATGTGTTGAATGATTGCCACTCTGTAGCATGTGGCGGTCATTTATCTGGGATGGCTACAGCCCAAAAAATCCTTTGCACTAGCTATTTTTGGCCTTCTATCTTCAAAGATTGTCATGAGGATGTTAAGAAATTCCCACATTGTCAACACTTTTATCCTAAAAAGCGCACCCATCCTGCTCCACTACACCCCATCATTGTCATTGGCCCATTCGCCAAATGGGGGATTGACTTCATGCATTGTAAGCCTACCTCAGCTGGGGGGCATGGTTACATCATCGTAGCCGTTGATTATTTCACAAAATGGGTTGAGGCCATGCCTACATATGCAGAAGATAGTAATACTGCCACTCTCTTCTTGTTCAATCATATCATAGCTAGATTTGGAGTTACGCAGTCCATCATTACAGATCACGGATCTCATTTCCATAATCAGATGATGGAGGAAATGAGTGCCAAGCTAGGTTTTCACCATGAAAACTCTATGCCATATTATCCACAAGCTAATGGTCAGGTAGAGGCCATTAACAAAGTTTTGAAAACTATGCTTCGTCAAATGGCTGGAGATCATAAATCCAACTGGCACCATGTTATTTTCTCCGCTCTTTGGGCTTATCGGACTTCTGTGAAAATAGCCACTAGTTTCACACTAGTGCAGCTTGTCTATGGACTTGAAGCTATCGTACCAATCCAATGTCAGATTCCATCTTTACAACTTGCCGTCGAACTTCTCCCAGACACTTCTGTAGAGGAAGAAATATTTTTGTACTTGAGTAACCTTGACGAGACTCGGAGAGATGCTGCCTTGGCTAATGAGGCACATAAGAAATGCGTCAAGGCACAGTATGACAAATCTGTCCAACCTCGTGTCTTTAACGAGGGTGACCTAGTCTTGACTTATGATCAGAGATATGACAAACTAGGGAAGGGTAAGTTCGAGTCCATGTGGTACAGACCTTTCGTCATTTCTAAGGTTTTAGAGAAAGGAGCTTACGGGCTCGTTGATTATGATGGAATCCCTTTTGGGCAACCTCACAATGGGTTTTACCTGAAAAGGTACTATGCCTAGGTTTTTCTTGGATAGTATCTTGTATATATGTATATAAATTGACTTTCAGCGTGCTTTTAGTATTTTCAAGATGGTTTTGAGTTTAGTGTCCACATCTGTTTATACCATGTTTTACTCATGCAGATGGCTTTATATGGCTTCTCTAATGGTGCTTGCCGCCACACCTTGAATCTCACCTCGGCTGCTTGGGTCCTCTATTACCCAACTGAATATTTGGTCAGTTCAGGAGTGGTTTGCATAGTTCCCGGTACTAATAACATCGCCGAGTATGAAGCGGTCATCGGTATTCTAACTAAAGCTGCCTCCCAAGATGTTCGTGATCTAGTAGTCTTGATGGAATCACAATTCATGGTTTTCCATTTAAACCATGTTTACACCATTAGGAACCCTATGCTCCTCTACCTCTTCCAGAGAGTACGTTTGTTAGAAAGTTCATTTGAAACTATTACTTATAGGCATATCCCTAGGAAACATAATGTAGTTGCTGACTCATTTACTAACTACATCCTATATTGGCATATTACCCATTCATGATGGTAAATCAAACATGGTACATTGTAAATAAACATTTAGAGACACATAAAACTCATAGAAAATGCATTTGCCATTTGAAACATATAAACACCATGTAAAATTCTGTATATATATAGGAAAAGGTTTACAAAAATAGGTCCCGAGACCTCATCTGAAGCACGTAGGCTTTCAGTAAAAATCATCATACAAAATCTTGAAGCTATTAGCTTTCAGTATATATCTCATACACTAGTGGTGCTCATGATAGCACATCACTGCTCGAGCTACCCCATGCAGCATCCTACTAAATCGACCCGGTACTCCCACTGTGGATCTCTAATATCTCATCGGGAGGTCATCTATGTCAACATCTGGGATATCCAAGGTCAACCTCTCTAGGTTTTCCTCCAGCTCCCCGGTGATATCATAACCCTATGGTACAAAGCAAGATCCAACTCGCCTATCCAACAGAGAAGCTCCTCCAAGTCGTGCTGCTCCAACATCTGCATGAGAATATACAGGTCTCATCAATTAACATAAAAATATAAAACATAAAAACATTTCATCCATTTTTGGGTTTCTTACTTCTTACTGATATCGCCCCACTGGCCGCTAGGTGGGATTGGTAAGTCAGGATCTCCGGTGAAGTTTGTACCTACATAAGCATAATCCTCAACCATGAGGATCTGATCTCAGAGCCATCTAAAGAACAGATCACCGAACTTCACTCTTCCCCTACCTGCTCCTATATGAGCCATGACCTGGACCCACCCCAGCATACGGGGGTCCCATGCTCTCAAACTCCAGAAGACCACTTGAGGTCTCATCTGTGGAACCCGCTCAAAGAATAAACATGATAAAATGGAGCCAAAGCCAAACTGCTTTAGCTCTCCCTGCCGACACTTAGTCAGCTGATCTTTAAATATTGGAAGAATTGCTTCCACCTAGTTGAACACTGTGGGTGCCATGGCCTATATGGCGTATAGCATGTGTGCCCTAGAAACCTGGTGCACACCCTGAATCCCAGCCACCCTCTGCATGGTATACAGGACGGTCCATATGGCCCTATCCATCAATGCTTTGATGGGGATCTTCTTCCCTAATGTACCCATCCCCAGTGCATAGTGACGATCTATAAGCTCTCTGGTATTAATATGCCCTCCATGGGAACCTGTCAGTGAGATGGGGGCACCCCATCTCAAGAGACCAATCAAGAAATAGATATCGTCTACCTCCACTATAAGTATATGGGCCCCCACCTCAAAATATTGCTGCTCTAGATTCCACATCCGCAGTATGTGTTCCAGTAACCGCTCGTGTGACACCATGCTTGGAATCCGGAAGAACTTCAGGAGCCCACAGTCCCGTAATGCAGAAATACAACCTGCATTTCTCTCAACAGCAGCATCCTCATTGTCATGTGTTCTTTCTTTCCATATCACCACTTTTTGAGCAACCTAGACCTGCCAAAAACAATAATGGCATGCATTAGAGTCATCCCTAATCATTAAAAATCAAAGGAATGAATTTATATTGCCCATGCTATTAGTTTAAGTTCTCCATGGTTGGCACCGCCTGTGCACCGTTGGAGACAGACAGTGGCACCGCCTGTCCACTGTGTTATTGGCGTGGTTCTCGGGTGGTACCATGTATCCTGCAAGGGGTATCCACGGTGCCCGCTTTTAAGGTTTTAGGGCTTGCCATGTGAGCCCAAAACCCCACCAAATCTCAAAATAAATGATGTGAAATGAAAGAGAAGGGTCTTAGATGTTACCTGCAACTGACGATGTTGAAATCGGATGGTGGAAACTCCTGGTATCAGCTAGGGAAGATTTGGCTAAGAAAATGCTCCAAGTGCTCTCTACTAGAGGTAAATAGTGAAATGATTTGATTTTTTACTATTTACTTGACTTATATAGGCATTTTTGGGTCTGACATACTATAGTTTTGATATAAAATCATATTTTAGTCAAAGTTTATCTATCGTAATCCCTTAATGCTAGTTTTAAATGCATTTAACACTTGTTTCTGAGTCATTTGTAGGATAAGAGAACTATAGTAAGAATCTTTGGAAGTTTGTTTATGGCTTTTTCGCACTTTCATAAAATGGAAAAGGTCGATGAGCGTTTATTATGAAACTTTGTCATGCTCTTTAAAATCTAGTATCAAAGGTCCGAGTCCATTTCAGTTTCTTTCTAGGATCGTAAAAAATTGACATTGTGTAAAGAAGCGTTATGGAGTCTTCTTTTCACATCTTTTTTCAGACTCCTTAAACATGAAAAGATCATCAAGTCCGTTTCCAATTATTTCCAGGCTCGTAAAAGGTGAAATTGTGTAAAGAAACCTCATGGAGTCCTCTCTAAACTCTTTTTAGGCTCCCTAAATATGAAAATATTGTCGAGTACTTGTCTTCTTCATACTCATAAAAGTATTTGAAGAGTCGTCCTTCCGACGGTAGGTTATCTCATTTTCAATTTGGATAGGACTATTTACGAAAAAGGAACACTCTAGCCGATCATGACTGGAAGAGTTCTCTAAGGTATGATTTTACACTTTTTCGGGCATTAGAGACTAAATCATACGAAAAAGGACCCCTTGGAGTCTTCTTCCGTATTTGTTCAGACTCTCTAAACATGAACGATACCGAGTTTTCTTTCATTGGACTCGTTAAATTAAACATTGAGAGACCCGTTTTGGGAATGAACCCCTCCTCTCTCAGGTTCGTAAAACATATGAGTCTGGACTTATCTTTCGACAATCTATATCGAGTGTTTGTTACCCTCTTTGAACTCGTAAAACCAAAAAGAGGCACTCGTAAAACCAAATAATGGCAATTGTTTGTCATTACCTTTGAACATGGCACTTGTCTGCACATCATGTCAGTCAATTGGGTATTCAGTTGATCTCCATGATGATCCAATTTCATGAGTCATGTCACTCCTTTGAGTCTTTCAAAAGAATGTATTGTCCACTGTCGCATTATGTGTCTGTCCCGTCTAGTCATGCTGCCAAGTCTTTTTGCCATGCCGCTCAATGTTCAAAGGGGATTTGAAGAAATTTTACCTTTGTAGTCTACATAGTATTTATGTTGGTATCTCTGAGTCAGTCTTATGGTTACTACATTCACATCATTCCAGAACTATGTTCTGAGTTTCGTGTCATCGATGTGGGATTCATCATGGCCCTCCTTCGATGAGACTATTCCCATCGACATCAGGTCATCATCTGGGAAATAGTATTAGAAACAAAATTTAGTACCTTGAGATCTGTATGCCTTAATGACATATTCTCTCGCTCTCAACATAGGTTCACATCATTGACCTTTGATTGATAGAATCGACTAGGTGTTCGACATCAGGACATCTATTCGCACTCAGTATATTGTACTAGAGTACGTTAGGAATCATTGACATCAATGGTGATCTTCCTCGTACTTGTTAACGGTTCACATCATTGACCGGTAGTCAAGTGGTTTCTACCATGTTCGACTTCAGATCATTGTAATCACATGGATAGAATCGTACTTTGTGGAATATGAGACTAAGACCCTAGGTATTTGTTTAAAGCACTCATTTCTTTTCCCCAGGTTGCGACAGAGTTTTGTATATCTAGCATGGATCCACATTTGTATGGTCGTGGCTATATTTGTGTCTATATGACATAGATCTACATTGTATGTCTGGTAGCTATGTCCAAGTTTGAGTCCTCTATCACATGGATCTACGCTGTATTCTAGTAGCCATGCTTGTTTATTCCTCTCACAGATCTTCCTTGTATTGGTCTGTAGCCATGAGTTTGGTTACTTATGTCTATGAGTCAACATACTGATGTACTATAGATGCCTACTTGACAACATGCTCTGATCAAACCTACATTTTCATCTCATTGCGATGACTTTTTCTCTCAAAGCTCTCATTTATCGCATCCCTCTAAGACTCGTGCTTTGGGGGGCATCCCATTATACCAAAATCCTGTCACCATCATGTGATAAGACCTTTGACATACCTACTTGCCCCGAATCCCATATCTTGGAGAGGAAACTCATACCATTTGTCAATATTTTACATAAAAATTCTCAGCACCACACTTACCTTATTAGCCAGGAGCAGTACCTTGTTCACACCACCTATCCCTTGTTGTCCACAAGAGGTGCCACCGCTTATGGCCCTTAGTCCATAAGCATTTCTTACTAGAACCGCTCTATCATTGAAGGACAAACACGGTACCCTAGGTAAAAAGGGAAAAAGAGAAGTTTCTTGAGGCTTCTAGATGATAAGCCTCATGTCCTCCCTTATCCCTATCATTGTGGGTCATTTGAGTTTGAGATCCCTCACCCTAGGATCTTAGAGGCCACCTCACCCAGTAATCTCTCACCATACCTATCCAGTAAGCCTTATAAATGTGAGCTCATAGCCATGGTTGAGGGGGAGAACACTTAAGGTATTGTTATGTTGTTGGATTGATTACTTGGATTAGGTCATTGGAGAGCATATAGAGCTAGAGTTGGATCTTATGGGGATGAGAATGCTTGGTTTCATGGAGATGCATGTCAACACTAAGTCTTGGTTGTAAACTTCTTCATATTTTTATATTAATGCAAGTTGAATTCTGTCCCACATATCTTGTTGTTGTTTGATTTCACATGTATGCTGTTAGATTGCTTAGTCAATAACATAGATCAATAGATTATATTCTAGCTGCTTTGATCTGTTTGTGTGTTGATTTGATTGCAGGTACATAGGGTGACTATCAAAGCATTGCATTCCATGTATCTACGACATCTAGGGAGAGTATTCAACCTCTCTCCTTCATTTTTTCTGGATCTGAACCATTCAAACCAGTGGAACACCTTACTGCCCGTAGGAGGTGAAATATTCCAGCTAACTATCCACCAAGTGGTGGACCTTAGTGTGGTGGACCTCCAGGTGGTGTTCCCCCAGAAGGTGTACCTCCGAATGGTGGGCCTTTAGGTGGTGGCCTTCCTGATTGTGGTCCTCCAGGTGGTGGTCCTCCATGAGGTGGACCTCCGTAGGTGGGCCTCTTCTAGGTGGACCTCTTCCTAGTGGTCCTCCAAAAGGTGGGCCACAGTAAACTGGCCCTTCAGAACCTCCATCAATATTATTAGGTATTCCTCCCATTGCTGGCATGTAGGACCAGTTAGGTTGCCCCCACGATGTAAACATGTTTCCAGGGTAAGGAATTCTAGGATACATAGTTCCTGTAGACATAGGTTGATAATTCATATTTCCTACAGGTAGTTGATTCCCTAGGTAAACATAACCCCAAGAAGGTTGGTTGACTACAGGTTATACCCCTAAGGGTTGACCTGAACTTGACAGAGGGTTTACCATATGGGTATTGGTGGGAGGAACAACCACTATGGGTTGTCCTACGGTAGAGGTCTATCTGACACTAGTAGAAACTCCACTAATTGATGATGTAAGTTGCCCCGGGGATTCCCCCCGACATTGGAAGGTATTGATACCACTGGAACTTAAGGTTGCCCCCTAGCCATAGAAGGTATAGGAGGACTAGAAACAAACCTAGAATTCAAAACTGCAGGAGAAGCATTGTAGGTTTGACTTGGATTATGAGGAGACATACCACGAAGTGGGACTTTTTTTATAGGAGCCAAAGTCTCGGCAAGTGAACGATATCCAGAAGGCCAAGGATCTGAAAGACGGGGTAAGAGGGTCGACATAGGTTCTCTGTAATATGTGGGGGTGGCCATAACTCTTTCCATTCTCTCTTGAAAATTTTGTGCACGGTTAAGAGACGCTTGGATCTCTCTATATTCTTCTTCACTTGGTGAAGGATTATCAGGAGAGGGTCTATTAAACCCAAATTCAAAGATGGATTGAGCCATATAATTTCTCCAAAAAGGAGCATTAGGGCCATATTCTGTAGGACTATCAACACGATCTTCCATGGGAGCATGAAAGGAAGTGTCAGCCATAGGAGGCTGTTGGACCAAGGGATTAATGTAAGCAGTGAATTGTTCTCCACTTTACACAACTAGGATTCCTTCCACATGGGACTCAGTTGCAGCACCTTGATCTATGGCTTCCATTGGGATCTCCCCTATGACAAGAGGAAAGTCAGGTGGAAAGTGTTGGTTTCTATCAATTGTCTCAGCTGAAACTCAACCAGATTGTAAAAGCCACTAAACCTAACCTAGGGTTTCAAAACTAAGAAAAATCACACAAGGTATTCTCCTACACAAGCTACGTGCCACAAGAAAACTTAAGTGACAAGAGAGGCTAATACAAGCCAGTTCCTCACTAGGATTGCCAAGTCTTTGCAACTCACTATATACCGCAAGGTCCAACAGTAAAATGGGGCGAGGAGGATCAACCTTCCCTCACCTGAATACTTGACTACCTATACGGCACATGCATAGTAATCTCCCCAAGTGTTGTTCTCAGTGTATTGCACCAACAAGACGGCCAAAAGGGATTTTCTCAGATGGTCTCAGGAATCCTAGAAGGGCCTCCCAATATACACAAGGTACGTGGGATTTCAAATCCGTAGTAGTGTTGTCTAATGCACAACCATTCACTAGGGGCCTTTTGATATACAATCGAGTACATGAAGTACCTTTCGATATACTTCAAGGGTACATGAAAGGTCGTTCTATATATCAAAGGCACATGGAAGAACCGCGTATGTCCTGGGTTGTAGTGAAGGAAAAAAATGGCAGCTCCTACGTTTTATGATGTCAGAACATGTCTCTAACCTATCACTCAAGTTACTAAGATTTTTAACCTATAACTACAGTTAATTTTAAGTTGAACGGTTAGGTGAATGCATGGAGTGTAGATAGAAATGTAAAACCATGCAAGTATGATGTGCAACTTTTTTCACTTTACCATTCAAAGCATGCCTCCTTACAGGAAGGAGAGATTGTTTTCTCTTTTAATTTCATTTCAAAAACAAAATTTTTCCCAAACAGTCACACCAAACAAATATTTTCGATAATACAAACAAGCAACACACTTCTAATCTAATTTTCTAAAAGCAAGCAGTGAAAACAAGACCTCTTTTCCTAAAAATAAAGCTACTAATGCTAAAGGCACACCAAAACTTTTTCACTATTCTTCAAAAAATGAAAAATCTAATCTTAAAACTATGATAATATTTTTTATTAGACTAGAATATATAAAAGAGAAGAAGAATATGGATAGTTGAAAGCTTATGAGGCTAATCAGGAGTCCAATAATCCACCTTCAAAAAACAATAATCACTAAATCTCAAAAATTTTATCAAGATCAACAAGAAATTTTCTCATCAATTAATGAACAACAAAAAGCAAAGCCTACTAGCAGATCTTTCTTTTCAGTTTATGATTCAACAAATAGATCTAACTGAACTAGCTTTCAAACACTCCTTTCGAAAATAAAACCTAGCATACAAGTAATCGAAATGATGAGTATAACCTATCTCTTTGATTGAAACAAACTAAGCATTTACCACACAATCAAACTTCGAATTTGAACAATTTAGATCTCACATATCAAGCCCAAAAACACACAAAAACTAAAAGCATCATTAACCAAGTTCTGAAACTACAACGATGGGATATACTAACCTGCAAACCACTTATGATAGTGGATGACAGAGCGTTACTAGCTCATTCACTGTCTTTTTCCTTCGCTGATAGAGTGGTGGCACCACTTCTTGACTATTACGCACAGGAGATGGCACCGCCTATTTCCCTCTTTGCAGAAGCAGTGTTCTTGTAGATTATAAAACCAAGAAAATGGTGAAAAAGAGATTATTAGCGACTGATAATTTGGCATCAAACCAAAAAATAAAATATGGAATTGAACACAGAATGAAAAAATAACTCAGATCTGAAGAGATCTTATCAAAATGAGCAAAGATTTCACTAGAAAAACTAGTGGATCTAATCACTAAACAAGTTGGAATTAGGATTTCAGAAAAGTGTTTGAGGATTAAAGAAGATCAGATATACTGAAAACTCACTTCCCAGCAGAGTCGCCAAATTTGTTGCTAGGAAAAATACACCTCCTACGGATAAGAGTTGTTCCTCTAGTCTGAATGGTTCAGATCTAGAACAAATGAGTTACAACAGAGATCGAAGACTTCCCCTAGAAGTTGCAGAGATATGGAACAAAATCTTTGATTGAGTGATGTAGTTATTCTCCTATGGTGATAGCTCTCCAAGGATGTACCTACACAAACACATCAAACACACAACAAGATCAAAGATACCAGAATATAATCCACAAATCTATGTCAGTGACTAAGGAATCTAACAGGAACATGCATGACTATAGCATAACATATATATGGGAAAGGAACCAACTTTGCATTAATAAATAAAGAAGAAATATTACAACATTTGCATTAGCGTCATGATGATCCTTCTCATGCCAATGACTTGTCCCCAAAAGTTCCAACTAGCTCCTTCTATGCTTACACACAAAATGGCCAGAATCTCAGTGCAACAACATAACCTCTCTCCCTCTTCAACCATGGGGTATGAGCCTGCTTTTATAGGCCTTGAGAGGATAGGGATGGTTGAGTAAATGGTGGATGAGGTGGAAGGGAGATCCCAAAAGGATGGATATCGAGTCCAGGTGGTCCCAGGAACTAGGGATGAGGGTACCATGAAGCCTCCCTTTGAGAAGCTTCGTGGAAGCTTCTCTTTTTCACTTTTTACCACAGGCACTACTTCTCTTCCACTATGACAGAGCAATGCTGGGATAGAACTACTCCTTGTACATAGGATATAAGTAGTGGCATCGCTCATTGTCAAGAGACAGTAAGCGTTACCTAAAATTTATGAAGGAGGTAATGCTCTTTGCTAATTGGGCAAAGGTTGTTCTTGACTTATGCTTGTTAAATTGGAAGCAATGAGGTTTTAGCCAGTATTTCACTTCATATTTTTGGATTTGAGGGAAATAACTTATGTTTGGGGCCTCAACACATGATGGTGACGAGATTTATGTGCAACAACTCGAGCCTTATGTCTCCAAGTGTTCATTATGCATCGTGGTATGTGTTTAAGGGAAGTGAAACTAGTGTTAGTGTTAACCCAAAAAATCCCTCACTCAGCTCTACATAGCCTACACCACCTAATGACACCCACACACAACCCTCATTTGACCCCATTGGACCCCCACACCCTGAAAAAGGATTAAAATGTGCAAAAGGACTTAAAAACCCCTAAAAAGAGAAAAAATAGCTCTCATAGGGGATAAAACCTCCAAAAGAGGGCTAAAACCCCTCAAAGGGGCTTAAGACCCCCAGAAGAGCTAAAGATTGAGTGAAACAGGCTAAAAACCCAAAAAATGGGCTAAATCCCCAACCAGGGGCTTAAAACCCTTAAAGTCTTGAGAAAAAGTATAAATAGAGGGGCGGGGGTCACTCTCAATTCACTCCTCCCTTGCATATTGTTATGCTTCCCGAGTGGATGCCTTGATACCATTTGCCTCTCAATCCACCCACACTCCCTCTCATCCATTTTCCCTTTGAGCCATAGCTCCCAAGAGGTATAAGCTTTGTTTCTTGTCATTCTTATTCAAGTTTTTCTAACATTAGCTTGCTTGTAGGTTTATTTCATGTTCTAACTACTTGTATGCAGGTTTCTAGAGTCTAACCTTGTGTGAAAGGTTTCCATTTTCTTCATTTCTATTTCATTTTCAATGCACATCCACCAGGAACCCTACCCTTCCATCCTATAGACGAAAGGTATCCATTCCTTCCCTGTAGTAAGGGAGAAATCCCTGCTACAGAACTGGCGACCATACCAGGTCGATCCCACTGGATCCCTAGGTTTTGTTTAATATACTTTGCTTATTTAGGTTGATTTATATTTGCCTTTAATTTTTGTTATTGTCTCAGCCACATTACCGGTTACTGTTGGCTGTTCTGTGAGTTGCAAATCGCTCAACGGTGCAAAAACAGTCGAACCAAATTTCTAAAAATTCACCTCTGTTCGGGCTCATTTTTTGCCCAAACAGTTGATCAATTTTTGAATTTGCTCATTGATAAGGGTAAAAGGGCCCATTTTCGAAGTGGGTTTTCAACCGTTTGAGGTAGTTCTTCATGGTTTGATCAAAATCCATTTTGCAAAAACAGGTCCTTTACAGGTGCGCGACCCATTTTTGGGCTTCACTGTTTGCTTCTATTGAGACTGTTAGTGCGGCTCAGCTGCCTCTGTTCATAAAATCTATTTCTGTTTCTGTTTCTGTTCATTTCAATTGCATCATGTGTAAATAAAATAGTAATATAATGGTTAATAGGTTAATGAACATCATTAAAGCTTGATTAAAATTTACTATAATTAAAATCAAGCATCTTCCCTAGCCCTTCCTCCTCTACCCAGTCATCACACTTTGGGGTATTCTGGGATAAGGCGAAGGGTGAAGATCTTATATTAATAGGCACTTCACCTATTATTTTTCGAAGCCACTAAAAAATGGGTGACTTGTAAGGTAGAGGGGGTAGAGAAGGAGGGCTTCTCACGGTGCTCAGCATCCTCCTTGTTGACCAACCTTGCATCCGAAGGGTGACCTATGGATCTATGGATGGGCTTAGTCCCATTGTGTTGAGAGCTCAACACCCTTTCCTGGTTGAAGAGAAATATAGGTGTAAGGTAGTCACCTAGTCAGGCTATCATGGTTCAGGATCACAAATGGTATATGGTTAAAATTTATGTTTACTACTTTCATTACTTATGTTTATGAAATAAACTGAACAATCTCTATGGACTATTCATAAACCATACAAGCAACCATTAAGAGTAACAGAAATATCCAATACATTCACACAAACCATACCATATAAATCAACCCAACTCAATTCATGACGCTAAGTGAGCCATTAAAATTTACAATTTACACTAAGTTAAACACCTACAGTCTTTGAGGACATGAGTCCCTGACTGCCTTAACTGTGGGAAGTACTTGGGCTCAGCCCAGAAACTCATTGTGAGGAGTACCACAGGAACCCCAAAGTAGCTGGCTACTGAGAGGAATTTCGAAGCGAAAAGGGCAACAACCCCCACCAATTGACTAGCACAGCCGTGAGGAAAAATCCAAGCACTGTCTTCTAGCAGTCTTGGTGTCCAAGTGACAACCTGAAGCCAATAGGAAGCCATTAAAACCAGGTTCCAAAAATTATTACCACCATTTTGACATACAAAATAGACAAGATTGATCCCTCATGCTCTTCCTCACGCCTAAGAGGCAAACCACCATAGTACGGGTCATTAAACTGATATCATCGAGACTATTCTCGATGACCTTCCACACCATCAGAAGGCCACATAGCCTCTAATTCATATTTAGACTCATACTAGTTTGAACCAGATTTGCACACCGCACCATCTAGCCCCATGGCTGGTGCAAACTTGGATCCATTTTTCGGCATAGTGGTTGGCAATGGACCCATGTCCACACCCCAAATCACCACCAACACCCCTGCAGGTGGCCCCAGCACAGTCATGTGAACCGTCATAAGCCAGCTACCACCACCCATACTAACCACTCAAGTTGTCCTACTTGTGACACATGGAGGTAGTATACCTTCCACTCACACTGTCCCACTTGGCATACATGGGGACAGTGGCCCTTCCACCTACACTTCCCCTCCTATCACACATGGGGGCACTAGTCCTTCCACTCACACAATTCCTTTCACCACACTTGGGGGCAGTGGCCCATCCATAATGGTGCCACAAGTACCCCTAGTTATACAGGTCTATCATGTCCCTGCAAACCCCACCACCATTGCTGCCCCATCTGACAACAACCTTGGTTCAAACCTTCCATTCATGGCACGTCTGAACTTGCCTGACTTGGCTTAGTTAACAAACGACCCTATCCACCCTCAAATGTTTTGGCCTCCCATTCCAACCAAACTTCCCTGAGGCATTCCCAAGTTTGAAGGGAAGACAGGGGAGTGCCCCAAAAACCACATCATGACGTTTCACCTATGGTGCTCATCAAACAACATCATAGATGATTCAATCAAACTCTGAATATTCCAACGTACCCTTACAGGTGCTGCAGCCAAGTGGTACATTGAGCTACCACAAGCCAAATACTTGGATTTCAACTCCTTGGCTTTCATGTTCCTGCAATATTTCCAAATCCCAGTCAGATATGATGAAGGGGTGGAGATCTTATTATCTTTCCGCGATAATACTGTGACCCACATAACTGACCACATCCATGAGTGGCGACACTGCCGCAGTTTGTGCAAGATCCAAATTAATGACAGGATCTTCTTGGATTGGTTCCTAAAAACTTTACTACCACCTGTAGCAAAGGACGTTGCATCAAAACATCCCCAATCCAAAGAGGAAGCCATCTTGAAAGCCCAACAGTTTGATCTGATCAATGCACAGTTTGGGTACCTTTACACTATCATTCCAGATGCTCCTTGTGCAGGCACCTCCTACCGAGATGCACCGGGGGCATCCCATGCTACAGATGGCATCATAGGCTCGGTCTCCCACCAACCACTACACCATCCGACACCATCTGAAATACCACCACAACCAAGCAACACCCCTAGTGTTGCCTACCAAAACCAAAATCCATACTATGAAAGAATGATGTCCCAGTCTGGAGCCACAACTTTTTATAATCAACTTGGGCCACTACAGTAGGCCCAGGAATTAGCTTAGCCGACACAAAAATACATGGGACAAATGCCCACATTTGTGGCACTAGCACCCACCCAAGTCTACTATGCACCACCGGTGCAAGCTGTTTAAGCCCTTGCCCCTGCTCCACCTACTTCATTGGGACAGGTGTTTGCATAGCAAAACCGTCCCAACCATTTATCCCCCAATAACCAATAAGGGAAAACCAGGAATAACTGACCCTAGAACCAAGGCAACAATCAACCGTAGGGAGGAGGTCAACAACCAAACCCTCCCAACAATGCCACAGCAAATCGGCTAGCCCAAAATCCTCAATGGCCAAATGCACCGAGATGTAATGCCCCGTTGCGTACAAACCAACCATGCACACTCTGTGAGGTCTATGGGCACTACACATTCAAGTGTCCCTTCATGGGTTGCGCTAAGCAGGACATTAGGAACGAGGTTCAACATGCCACCAACATAATGGACCAAGCCCAACCCAACCTTGCACCACAAGGACCTCCTCCTATGGTGCTCCAAAACCCATTACCAGTCCAAGGATTGGTGGCAACCGTACCCCCTCCCCAACCCAATCCCAATGCCCTGAAGGCACCTCTGATGGTAGAAACATGTGTCCACCACCTGCTAGCTATGACAACTAAAGAGGTCAACTTACAAGCCAAATGAAATCAGGACGGAACCAACACCAAACCTACTGACCCATTAGTGGCATCCATGTCTAAAACAACCAATGCACCTCTTCAGTTACCCCCTTTCCTGCACCCACCCATATGCCAGGTTTCCAACAATGCCATGGCTAGAGTTGCTGTCAGCTACAGCATCATGGATGATTTGGCCCAAAAACCCACTGCCATGTCCGCTCTTGAGGTACTCAAAACTTTCCCAATGCAGTGAAAAGCCTTACTAGCTACCCTTAGTGCCGTGGACCCCACTGACTCCAAGTTGATCACATTTGACACAAATAATGGAGAACCGTGGATGCCATCAACCATTGCCTTCGAAATCTTGGTCTCTATCCAGAATTTGGTCATGCACCGGTGCATAGTGGATGAGGGGGCATCTACGTGCGTTATGTCTACCCTAGTCTAGCAGAAGCTTGGATCCCCAATTCTGCAACCATCCTCTACTACTCTGCGGGATTATGATGGTCATCCCACTAAAGCCCAAGGAATCCTCCCCCACATCCCCATCACATTAGTCGAGAAAATAGTACTGATTGGCATAGAGGTTGTCAATGCTCAATTGGACTATAACCTTCTCCTCGAAAGGAGTTATATGTACGCCATAAGAGATGTAGCATCAACTGTTTTCCATCTCATGATGTTCCCCCACGAAGGGAAAATCGTGATCGTTGACCAACTGACTTATCACGATCCACAAGGGCTAACAACACCTGCCAACATTGTCCCTACGATCAACACCATTGATTCGCAAGGGCTAACCACACCTACCAATGTTATCCCTATGACCAACACCATGGTTGACAACATACCAGCCTCCCCATTGTTGAATGTGGGCCCTGGGTTGTTTTTCGATACCGCCATGATAGCTTCTTTCCCCTTAGTGTCACCACTGTCGACACCAAATGAAACTGCGGATTTGTGCATGCTCTCATCCAACACCGCTGCACCCAAACAACAACCGTAGTCATAGCCCCAACTACAACCACAACACCGTTCGCAGCCACAACATCAACAACAACTGCAACATCATCTGCAGCCACAGCATTATGCATAGCCACAATGGTAACTTTAGCCCCACATACAACCATCAAGGAGTTATCTGGGCTCCTCTCCAGTCCACACAATTCCCTTCCTCTTTCCCCTGCCTGGTGTCATGAGCAAGCCAGTAATGCCCACCTTAAACGTACCCAACTTTACATTGGTAATTCCCATGTGGTATCTCGATCCACCGGCTCAACCACCAATGCCCCGGGTAGTTTTAACCCCCATGCAACCTATTGTAGTCGAATCTCATCCTCCACTCGGCCCGCAAAAGCCAACCACCACACCCACACCTGCACCGCCCCACCCAAAAAGAGCTAGGGGAAAAAACACAAAAGCTACTGCTGAACCTCAACCAATCCCGCCTTGCGCCTTATGTGAAGTACAGGTCCATCCAACTGAAAACTACCTTGAAATTCCTATAATCTTTGCACACCTAGACACCATGGATATAAGCAAAAACCCCCCCATGGTTGAACTCCCAAGCGGGCCAATAGTCAGAAACAATTCATTGAGAACAAACCATGTGTGCGCTCTTTGTGGATTGTATGGACACTATTCTCACCACTGCCAAGACTTGTGCTAGTTCTGGATGGCTTTAGCCAACCTTCGTCAACATTCCCTCGAATCTAAGATCACCCTGATCGAAGAAGTTCACCCCCACCTCCTTCTTCGGACACCATGTCCATTTACATGATGTCCAGTTCTACTGACCCTCTTGTCTCCACCACCAACAACGATCCATCAGACCTGTCTTTTCGTTGCTTCCGCAATGATGAGGAGATACTTAAAGCCTTAACTACCCCGAAATACCCATGGGATGGCATGCACCATCACTCGTTCTTCCTCCCAAAAGATCTTGTGTCACAGTCTGACCAATTTTCTGTGGAAACCAAAGATTTCATTCATGGGAAAGTCGACTAGTTCAAAAACACCATTTTAGCACCAGACGCCTTCGAAGAAGGGAACATGGCCAACATCTCACCAACCATCAAAATCAACATCTCAATCAATCTTGAGGTGTTCGAAGAAATCATGTTGGGGGCATCTTGCTCCCCAAAAGATGTCATCGCCTACAAAGCTCTCTTCCAAGAATTATGCAACATCTTTACTTGGTCTTACACTGAAATGCCCAAATTGGATCCATCCATCGTGGAACACCACATCGACACATGGCCTGATGTGGCCCCCATATGCCAAAAGCAATGGCCCATCCATCCTTTCAAAGTGGCCATGGTCAAAGCCAAAATAGAGAAGCTATGCACAACCAGCTTCATTTACCCCATTGCGTACACCACTTGGGTTTCAAATCCTGTTCCCGTGAATAAAAAACAGGGTACCATCCAGGTTTGCACAAACTTCCATGATCTAAATGGGGCGTGGCCCAAAGACAGCTTCCCAACACCCTTCATTGATCAGATTATCGATGCATGTGACAGACATGAGGTCTTTTCCTTCATGGATGGGTTTGCCGGATATAACCAAATCCATATTTGGATATAAGATCGTTGCAAGACTGCATTCACAACCCCATGGGGCACATTCGCCTATTGAGTAATGCCCTTTGGTCTGAAGAACACTGGATCCACCTTCCAGCATGCCATGACACGCTGCTTCCTTGACCTCATCCACATCATGTTTGTCTATCTTGACAACCTCACTGTGTGGTTGCGGAAGCAAGCACAACACATAGACGACTTGCAGCAAACCTTCCTGCGGTGTCGTAAGTATAGGATCCGCTTGAACCCTTTCAAGTGTGTTTTTTGTGTCCCAGCGAGCCGTCTCCTAGGGTTCATCGTGTCACACAAAGGAATGACTGCTGATCCCCTGGAAATTCAAATCACTTTCCCTCTAACGTCACCTCTTTAAGTGACATGTAGTTCATCTTGTAATATAGTCTTGTCCCTTTTTGTGTTACAACATTTTTACCACAAATTAGAAACCCCCCATTTAGGGGCAGCACCATTAGCTACCAGTTCAAAGTCACCCAGAGCCTGTTCAAGACACCTCTTGCACCTCCGGGCTCAAATTTCCATCCTCTATCTTCTAATGAGACCATCGTCTCATGTTTAACAAGTAATTTTCGGGACCACTTCTCGAAAGTTACCTCGGTTTACAAGCCACATCATCATGATACAAGTGTCTCTAGACCTGTACTTGTGTCTGTAATACCCTGGTTTTGACCCCATTTGCATTAAAAGGTACATGATGTATATTTTGTAATTAATTGTGGTGTGGAGCTAAAGGCAAAAACCCCACCATCGATTTGGTTGTGTATATTTCAGCAATAGGGATCGTTTCCGATGGTATATCGTGCTATCCAGCACATTATAGTTTTGGCATCATGTAAATATGCACATCAATTAAATTAAACCTACAGCCAACTACGATGGTGCAACGTTAAATAAAAAGGGGATGATTCCAAAGGTTAAGGGGGGGGGGTTGTCTAGCCATGGGGGTCATTAGGAGTTTTCCATGTGTCGACCACCCACTTAACTTCTACTGATTCGATTAGTTGGGAGTAGTTATGGCTGAGGAGTGATGGGTGGTAGGATTGCCAGTCTTTGCCCCACATACACTCCACCAGCAAGCTCGCTCTTCCTCATGTGGAGGGCAGAGGGATGGTCACCACTCTCCCACTCTTCCACTCATGGTTTTGTCTTGACCATCTCACACTGATAGAGGTCAGTTCTGTTCACCTTCTCACATAGGAAGTTCGAAGGGTCTTCCTCATGCAGAGGGGAGATAAAAAGGATCCACGATTTTGTGTGTGGAGGTTCGTTCTCCCTTCTCTCTTTGGTGCTGGTCTGTGGTTCTATTCTTACTCCTACTCATGTAGGGAATCATTTTCCCTTTTTCCATTATCAGACTATGTAATCCATTTACCCCTAGGTTTTGTGTGTATGTGTGTGTTACTCTCACAAATTTGTGGTTTGTGTCTATGTTTCCCCTGTCCATGCTGGGAGTTTGGCTTCTTTCCTATTTGCGGACTATGTAATGTTGCGATCATTTCATTGTGAGATTGGGGCTATTGTCTTCCCCTTGTTTTGGGTTGCTGTGTATGCAAGTACCTTTTTGGGTTGCTACTAAGTTGTTTTGGCCATGCTAGGACCAAGAACAACTCTAAATTGTCTTTTGGACTTGAGCCGTGTTCACCTTTTCATTTGGGGTTGTCACCCTGTTGTCTTCATCTTCTTCACAATGCTGTGAACTGTTGTTTTACTGTGGTATGCAGTGGCTGGTATTTGAACTATTGAGAGTAGGATTAGAGGTTGGGTATGCTTGAGAAAACTGGTGTTTGGAGCCACTCAGACAGAGTTAGACTGTTGGCTTTTTGCTCCACAACCCTTGAAGAGTATTGGAAAGGGAACTCAGGGCATGAGGGACTATGAAGCAGAGAAGGGACTGATTCCTGGTGTTGGGTGTGTGGATGCCTTAGAGGTCAGGGTTATCTCTAGTTTAGGCATCCTTAGCTCTCCATTGAGGCCACCAGCTTAGCATTTAGCCCTTCCTAGTTCCTTGACGGCTTGATAAACCCTACTATGTGGGCTTGGCTGATTTGTGTACCTTGGCTATGTGTAAGCCTACTTTGACCCTTATTCCTTGAGGAATCATGCCCATCTCGGGGGTGGCAGTGTTGCTGAGAGATTGATGAGCATGCTGGTATATGGTTGGGTGGAACGTTACAATGATGTAGCTGGTTGCGGGACAAATTCTTTTTAAGATAAGTATTCTTGACTATTTCATATCTGCATTTATATTTATTGATTAATGAATATGATGAACATGTGGCATGCTTCAATGAATGCATGTTTGCTTCCGCTATGTATATGAAGGAGTATGCATCTCAGTATGTTTTGTGTTTAAGCTTTTTATTTCAGTCTTATATGCTTGTTCATGTTCATGGGGCTATTTGCCCATATGTCTAGTGATAGTAGCATCCTCTTTGCCGGTTTAAGGGTCGGGGATGTTACAGTATGGTGTTAGAGCTCTGGTTGTAGCATGGGCCTGAATGGGCCATGAAGATGCAGTGACAGAGCTAAATTTGTAGCATGGGCCTGAATGGGCCATGAAAGATTAGCTAGCAGAGGTAGGGTACCCTCTGCCCAGCAGAAATCAGAAAAAGTTCCAGAAAATTTGGTTGAAAAATTCTCCAAGTGCCAAACTCATCGGATCATCGAAGGACTGAGTGGGAACATCCTCTGATATAGTGGAATGCTTAGTCGGAAGACCATCCGACGAGGGACCAGCGGAAGGAAATCCATAAAATTTCTCTAAGTATAAGACTATCGGCTCATCAAAGGTAGTGGGAAGCCCACCTGATGCAGCGGATAGATTAGTCTGAAGAACTTCTGATGCAGACCCCAACAATGACGAAATTAGCTAGCCAGATCGGCGACATTTAGTTTATTTCATCATCGATGATTAAATGATAGGTTCAACAAAATCCCATCGCCATCGGAGATACTTAGTGAAGGAGACCACCGATACATCGACGAAATATAGTGGAAGAAACCGTCGAAACATCGGCATAAAATAGGTGAAGATCGAGCCGCGGTTTCGGCGGAGATCTCCCGAAGATTGCGGAAGCATCGACAAGAATTAGAGGATGAATCAGCCGATGCAGTGGCAAGAAAATTTTCAAAAATTTGTCTAAGTGTTAAAAACCAGTGGTGATCGGTGCCACTAAGATGAAGGGATCGCTGAAGACACATCGGTGGAGGTTAGTCAATTTGATCGGCGGAGAAATGAGGATAAAAGAGTCGAAACGTCGGCTCCGTATGGTTAAAGGTCGTCGCTACAGCAACAACAAATAGTTGATTGGATCGGTGATGTATAGGAGAAGATGGAGCCGACAAAGTCAGTGGAAGAGAAGGGAAGCTTTCACTGAAAGGTAGTAAAAGGGATCGGCAAAAGATAGAGGAAGAGACCGCCGAAACACCAGCAGAGAAAAAGACGAGAAAATTTTGAAATTTTTTTTAAGTCGTAGAATCATCGGCCATCGGTGACAATTAGTTGATCACATCACCAATGCTTAGATGGTTCAGTTGCCGATGAGCTATGTCGGATAAAATTAGTCAATTGGGCATCCGCCGTTGCGGATGGCTAGAGGACTATCCTTCCGACGGATAGAGTCCTTGACCGTCGATGCCACGGAGGATAGTTGATCTGACGGCCGATGCGGTGAAAGACAGAGGAAAAAAATTTCCAAAATTTTTCTAAGGCACAAGCATATTAGCAATCAGAAAAGTTTAGTTGTTTGGATTGCTGATGAATAGAAGATGAAGCTGCCGAGGCAAGTGAAGTGGATTGGCGAATGATAGAAGATTAGAGCATCGATCGGCGAAAAATAGTTGATCGAGCATCCACTGTTGTGGCTGTTTAGTAGGCTATCCCTCCGACGGACAGTTGTTCCGACCGCCGATCAAAAAATTATAGTTGAAGTATTCGCTAACACCATGAGAGAAGTTTGTGGTTTGGTGCGCTGATGGGCATCATAAAAATTTAGCTGACTGCATGTCTGTCATTGTGGATGACTATGGAACTAACCATCCAATGAGCGAGTAGTTAGTCACTTCGACAGTCGATACTGCGGTAGGTAATGTTTCGATAACCGACACATATTAGTTTTGGCATCGCTGATGTGGATCGGATGCCTAGAAAACTATAGACCCAAAATGCCGAAAAAAGATAGATGAATAGGCCACTGATGAGCGCAGAGAAAACTAGATATTTTGATCGCCGAAACGTTGGAAACGTAGTTGGAAAAAGGTCTGATTGGGAAAAGGGAAATTTCTTTGGGGGGGGGGGGTTCAAGTGGAATTTTTAGCAAATTCCAGCTTGTGTTCAAGTGGGTTTTGCAGTGAATTCTCATTGGATTTTTCAGCAGTTCAGGACTGAAAAGGAAGAAAACCCTAGGTGGCTGAAGTTCACATTTCAGACCAAAATTTAGTGGTGTGTTTTTCCATCATTTTTGAAATGGTGTGGTTTTCACACCCAAGGTGAGAATGAAGCAGGTGGATAGGCGTTGGAAAGATTATCCAGCGAGGAACAAGGGAGAGTCACCAGAATTTGAATGCGGAGCAGCAAAGTGCTAGTGATTGCTGGAAAGAGAAATGTGTTTCTAGCAATATGGACAAATCCAGGAGTTGCATGCCTAGAAGTAGCAAGACCATGAAGTCAAACCAGTTGTTGTGTGTAAGAGGAGTTCCATGCAAGGATGAGGGACTTGAAAATGGAAATTTCCTTAAACCCTATCTTGATAATTATGATTACAAGTTTTATACATGAAATGTATGAGGATATGCCTTGCATGCATAGGATATTACATGTTGGTAAGAATAGTGAGAATTATACATTTATAATGAGCCATTAATGATAATTATTGCATTGGAGTTGGCATTATTGGAAAAACCAACAACAACATGGACATGGCTGAATATGTTGCTAATGCTGATGAATGTGACCAGAAACCCTATGAAGAAAGGGATAAGGCAACAAGTCCAAAATCAAAAGTTGGTGAGAAAAATCTGCAATTTGCTGCAAAGGACCAACCAAACTGGTAATGTCAAGGGTGTAAGTAGGAACCATGAAGGTAAGAGTTTGATTATGACAAATTACATGGAGTGGTAAAGGTAAGAGATATCTTACCATGTGGGTATTTGAATTTTATACTGCATTCATAGAGAAAGGTGTCATGCATGTACTATGTTGTATGAGCTTAGTAGCCCAAAGAAAGTAAGCACTGATGATCTTGATTATAGTAATGCCTCCTATATGAAGTAGTCATGGTTAGGCCATGCATGGTATGTTTGAATGCATAGTATTCCTGAATCAATGCAAGTGGATATGAATTAAAAGATTTTATAAATCTTGTAGTTATGCATTGAATGGATGCATATGAAGGGTGTGAGTAACTGATTACATAAGTATGGGTGCAAATGTTGTGATGCATTGCATGAATGCATTGAGATAGTGCATGTGATATATGAATAAATAATGGCTGAAATGACGAATTGATGACAATTCTGGAACCATTTCAAGAGCTATTATGAATGCAGGATAGTAAGTGCATGAAGAGGGTAGTCAAGATCAATTGGTTGCTGGAAATGCTCTATAAAAGAACAAGGTGGTACAAATGATATGTTTGTGAAGTAAGGAGTATCTAAACATTTCATTTAATTGCATAAATGATGTGACTATACCCTATAATTTAAAGTATGATAATGATTGCGTGAAGTAAATGAGTTTTGGTAATATTGATGTGATAAATAGTTGGACGTATTTGAATTTTATAAATTCTGAAAATGCTTCAGTGATGGTTGCAGCAATGAAAAGGTTATATGTATCCAGACTCACCAAGTGTTTGGCTAATTGAAGTTTAGGTTTCAGGTAGATTGTTCAAAGCATGGCAATAAGAGTAAGAACATGACACATGTCGGAATCCACCATGTGAAAGAGCCAAACCTTATGAGAAGAGTCCCATGGCTGTGAAAATAGTTTGTATGCGTAATGGGTTGTTAAATTTGAGTTTGTGAATTTCGGATTTGAGAAATTGCTAGCAACTACTAATCACTATTGGCTTGCATAAGATTGTGTCAGGAGGACGCATTGTAAGTGGGTATTCATGTTATGCTAGTAAGCATAAAATTATAATGGGCACAGTGGTACTGCTTACAAGAGACCCACAATTGAGGATCACCTCATTGCCAAGCAAACCAATTTTTGTAGCAAACAGAGTTGCAAATTCTCATTGAATTTAATTACTAATGTCATTGCTTGGTTATGGAATAATCAATTTGGATTGTATTATCAGATAATGATGGACTATTTGGCTATTTGGTGAATTTGCCAAGGGTACACACTACAGGAAGATCATGTGTGATGGCCTGCAGGAGCCAAAATTCATGGGAAGGTTTTCCCGTATCTTGGAAATGGGTTTTGGGTGAAACTCCATTGGACATTTTGGAAATGTCTCATCTACACTACATGTTTGGTAAGCAACATGAGTGAGATGGTATAGGTTATGTCGGTAAGACATGTGTGGATACGAAATATAAAGAGGAATTGGGATGGAAAACTGAGGGACTGTCAACTCATAGAAGGGAGCCTCCATTCCTCCTTAATGAAGGAGAACTGCTTCAAAAAAAGGATAAGTGTTATGTGACCCTACCTAAGAATATGCATGTCAAATTGTTAAATTCAATATGCAGAACATGTTTTTTGTTTTATTTCCATTATGACCGATTGCTTGAGTATGAATAGGGCCTACATGGCGCATACCAGAAGAGGGTGCACACTTTTCCGATGTCGGATCATGAAAGGGTTTTTCAATATTGATTACACCCTAGGGAGTGGATGCACTCCTGGTGTCTCAATACTTGATAAAGAATGATATGAAACATGCTTACAGTTTTTAAAGCAATAACACTAACAAATATGCTTATATTGTTTGTGTTGTCAGGATAAACAGATATAGTCTGGTATTGTACACTGAATGGACAATGGCTTAAGCTCATCCTACTGTCTACTAAAGAGCACAGAGAAGGAGACATTCCTGAGGGACTATCAACTCAGAGAAGGGAGTGGTATTTTGTGTGATATGGGGTAGTGGAATTAGAGCTCACTACTGGAAATGAAACCTGGAAATGGTTGTTATTGTTGATATAAGTGCATGTGTTATTGTCGATGGCCTGATAAACCCACTGTGTTGGCTTCGCTGATGATTGGTTGTTGATATAAGTACAGACGATTTGTTGACAGTCTGATAAACCCAACTGAAGGTTGGCTTGACTGTGCTTGATATATATATATAAGGATGTTGTGAAGCATCCTGCATGCTGACCTAACATCCAAGTCCATAGGCAATCCCAAGGCTTGCAAAGCGAAGCAGGATCCTATGGACCAATGAAGAAATGCACAATACAAATAAGTATTGGATTATTTTGAAAATTCTTGCTTAAAGAATAAACATGTGTATATGATTTTGTTATGATGTTTGAAGCTCTTGTTTTAGAGATAAAAACCGATGAGAATAAACTAAACATGTGAATCTATTCAATGTTTGAATATAGGTATCGTTGGGAGCGAGCACTATGAGAGCATCCTAGGGGTGCATGAGGACATGTCACTGTCTTGAAGAGCTCAGAACAAGCAGTAATGAAAAAGGTGCTAGTGAGACTGTGAGGGTCCTAGCAACCAAGGAAAACCATGTGGGGAGGCTCCATGGTTGAGAGGTCTGAAATAGACCGGAGACACTAAGTGTCATGACTAAGAGGGATTGGTCCAGCATTCACGGTGAAGTGAAAGAGGCTGAGAGTGTGAAAAGTCACAGTGGTGGTGTGGTTCCAGGATGGAACAAAACAAAGAGGGGAAAAAATCTTGCTACTCTCTCTTGCCCTTTTGATTATATATATATATATATATATATATATATATATATTTATGCATTGTGAAAACAAAAGATTGTTGAATGCATGTATGACTGAAAGTGGAATGTGTGTATTTGCTAAAAGTAAATTGTGAATGCTGGAATGGTTAATTCCCTGCCCAAGAATGGACATGAATGAGCTCATGTGCCTATTGGGAAGGCATGAAAAACATGAAAGTATCCTTGATAAGACTTGGACTGTCATGCCAATAGGGCAATTAATTGACTGATATTAATGCCTATATTATGCTTAAATAACCGAATTTCAATGATGCATTTCATAGGTGAGAAAGGTGAAATCCAGTGGTGCACATTGATCATGGCAGCAGACCAAAGGTTGCTGGACTTGGCTAGAAGTCTCCTTCAAACAATTGCCGGGACCCAAGAGAATCTTGGAGAGATGCTCAAGATACAGAAAAGGCAGAATGAGATGAACCACCAGATTTTGCAAGACTCTATTGGTTTGCAAAAGGAGGTAAAAAGCCTTTTGGGAGCAATCCGCAAAGGCAAAGGAAAGGAAAGTGTATCAATGATGGGATATTCAACCGAGCGATCCATTAAGAAATGGTCCAAACATGAAGACTCAAAGGAAATTGAGTAGGTAAAGATGAAGCAACCAACGAAATGTTGGAAATGCAAAGGACATCATTTATGTCGAGACTGCCCAACGAGGGAACATAAAGAGGGAAGCAGCCACAAAGTTCCTAGACTTGGGGATGGGCCAAAAGTGAAGAACCAACAGAAGAAGCTCGTGGAAGCTGAGGGGCTTGGTCCTGAAAGTTCAAAGTAAATAATTGAACGTGGGACAAATCTGCAAAATTTTGAAATTTTGATGTGCAAATTGTATATGTATTCCTTGTTACCACCTAAGTTGTACTTAGTGGTTTTTTTATCAAGTGAGCCTGGTGAACTGGACAAGGATAACTTGTTCAGACTTCAGAGAACCTTCAGTCTTGCTTCTGGGAAGCTTTGTTGTACTATATCACATGTTCATACCCCATGGGGGGATTATAATAAATGTTCTAGCATGATAGTGTTTGTAAAAGACTCGGTCTCTTAGACTTTATTTGTCAATCCGATCAGCCCAGGGTTTTTTTGCCCTTGGTTATTATTGGTTGTTGAATAAACGACTGATAATTTCTGATTTTTTCACTCCATATCTCCAAAGTTGGGGTGGTTGGCTTGGCATTTAGGCCTATTGAGGTTATTAGAATCTATGTGTCAATGTATAAGCATGCTAGACATCATGGTCGAGTCATATGAACATGTCTAAGTCCCCCTAGGTTTTTTCAGTTTTTCAATTTTTTAGTTTTTTCAGTGTTTTTTAATAAAAATTTAATTTTTCCAAAACTTAGGCTATTTTTTAATAGTTTAATTGGAAAAAATGTTTTTTTAATAAAAGCGGGCCAAATAATAAGTTTCAATCATGTAGGTGCTCATTTTCAAGCTAAGAGCACCATGTAAACCCATGGACCCACTATTTCCTAGTTTTGAGTGATTTTCCATCACTCAGGTCAGAAAGCCCCAAAAATCAATTATTGATTATTTTAATTAATAAATTGATGAATAATGGAGCAAATCCAAAATCATAAATCAGTGGATTCTCAGCCAATTTGATTGAAATTAGTCAGATCTGAAGCAGATTGACTGGATCTGACAAATCCTTCACTGAAGGAGGTGATCAAATCAGATCCAGAGTTGATCTTCAGCATCCTTTATGGGGAATTTCACCCTCCCTCTCTCCTCAACACGTTTTGGCTCATCTGGATGAGTTTTGGTGGATGCTTTAGTCAACAGGTTGAGGTTTTAGTCAGATCATCTCTCTGATTGACAATTGCACTCATTGAGACTCAGATCTAGCTTAGTTAGACATAGATCAGGCATTGATGGAGAGTCCATCAATGGAGAGTCAAATGGGCCCCCCCAGGGGTCTCCCATTTGACTAAAACCTTTAATTTTTTCACTTTGTAATCTCTTGATTTCATTTCATATAAGGATCAAAAGGAATTATATCAGTTCTCTGATATTGTAACCACTGTTAATAAAAATATTTCTTGAATAGGCTCTTTCGAGCCCATTCCCCATCCCCCCTGGGAGGATTTGCGTCAGTGTCATTTTTTGTTACTTTCTGCTCATTTCTTTTCAAACTAGTATTGATCTAATCTACAGGGTAGTATACTTTATTTCATTATAAATTTCATATTCCATATTTTGTATTTCAAAGTAATCGTAATACTTGCCCCACGACTTCTCGATTGACCCGAAAGGGGAAAGAGATTCGTGGTAGGACTAATTAGGAAAGTAGAATTGTGTATCTGTTTCTTTTTCTATCATTTGTTTTTCAGCTATTATAAAATTAACCCCTCCTCGATTCCCCGATTGAGATCCACTTGGATCGAAAGAGGTTCCCGGAGGGTTTTCTTTTAAACAAGAACACCCATTGTAAAATTTACTAAAATTGACAAGACTCCGGTGTGTATGCTCTACACTTGGCTGCGGTTCATCTGATCAGTCAAGTTGTATAAAAAGCACTTGAGTGACTAGTATAATTAGGACTCACTCTCCCAAATTAACAAACCAATAGGTGAAAATCCAACACCTAGATCAAACCATCACGGTGGCAAAATACCCAAAGGAAGCAGGAACTTCTGAAAAGTGACCTCAGGGCATCGATCTCTGTCACACCCTAATGGGTACGTTATGAACAATAGCTCCAGAGACTCCATTCAGCCTACATATTCTTTGCGGGTAGCCGTGAAGGTTTAGTTTTGGACATACTCCAAGTACTCTCGGGTATATCTGGAGTCCCCTCTTAGCCTAATTGTAATCAACTCACACTTCAAATTTAACTTAAAACATACCAAGAGGCAATCACAAAACATTCACTCCAAGCACATGCAAGTACATTGATATTTTTTTTTTTACTCCATTCTAAGGCACTGGTTATTTTCTTGTTTTATATATATATTGTGTCTCGGCATTGTGCTTTCGTGTGTTCATTTTTGTATCTTGCCATCTTTGATTGTCTATAGTTAAATCTCAAACTCTTAAGTAACTCATTCAGTTTAACATCACTATACTAAGTAATTGTTGTAGTAACTTAATAGGGTCTACCCCCCTTGGCTTCGTTAGGAGTTGAGCCTAAACGGAGGAGTCAAGAACAAGGTGACAACCTTGACTCGATACTTGCCCCCAAGGACACACCGAGTGGCTTGAAGATTTCTCCCACATGACCCAGGTGTGTGTAAGGTGGCAACATTCCTATGTATTGGAACACCGGGGACGGTGTTATTCCAAGGGGGAGGGGATTGTAATACGCCGCTTTTGACCCCATTTGCATTAAAAGGTACATAATGTATATTTTGTAATTAATTGTGGTGTGGAGTTAAAGGCAAAAGCCCCATGATCGATTTGGTTGTGTATGTTTCGGCAATAAGGATCGTTGCTGATGATATATCATGCTATCTGGCACATTAGAGTTTTGACATCATGTAAATATGCACATCAATTAAATTAAACCTACAACCAGCTACGATGGTGCGATGTTAAATAAAAAGGGCATGATTCCAAAGGTTAAGAGGTGGGATTGTCTAGCCGTGGGGGTCATTGGGAGTTTGTCATGTGTCGACCACCCACTAAACTTCTACTGATTCGATTAGTTGGGAGAAATTATGGTTGAGGAGTGGTGGGTGGCAGGACTGCCAGTCTTTGCCCCATGTACACTCCACCAACAAGCTCACTCTTCCTCACGTGGAGGGCAGAGGGACGGTCACCACTCTCCCACTCTTCCACTCATGGTTTTGTCTTGACTATCCCATGCCGGCAGAGGTCAGTTCTGTTCACCTTTTCACGCAGGAAGTTCGGAGGGTCTTCCTCACGCAAAGGGGAGAGAAAAAGGATCCATGATTCTGTGTGGGGGGGTTTGTTCTCCCTTCTCTCACTGGTGTTGGTATGTGGTTCTGTTCTTACTCTCGCTCACACACGGAATCGTTTTCCATTTTTCCATTATCAGACTGTGTAAGCCATTTATTCCCAGGGGTTGTGTGTATGTGTGTGTTACTCTCACAAATTTGTGGTATGTGTCTATGTTTCCCCTGTCCATGCTGGGAGTTTGGCTTCTTTCCCATTTGCGGACTGTGTAATGTTTCCATCATTTCATTGTGAGATTGGGGCTATTGTCTTCCCCTTGTTTTGGGTTGCTGCTGAGTTGTGTTGGCCATGCTAGGGCCAAGAACAACTCTGAATTGTATTGTGGACTTGAGCCGTGTTCACCTTTTCGTTTGGGCTTATCACCCTGCTGTCTTCATCTTCTTCATAGAGCTGTGAACTATTATTTTACTGCGGTATGCAGTGGCTGGTCTTCAGACTGTTGAGAGTAGGATTAGAGGTTGGGTATTCTTGAGAAAACTGGTGTTTGGAGCCACTTAGACAGAGTTAGACTGTTGGCTTTCTACTCCACAACCCTTGAAGAGTATTGGAAAAAGAAGTCAAGGCCTGAGGGACTGTGAAGTAGAGAAGGGACTGATTCCTGGTGTTGGGTGTGTGGATGCTTTAGAGTTCAGGGTTAGCTCTAGTGTAGGCATCCTTAGCTCTCCATTGAGGCCACCAGCTTAGCATTTAGCCCTTCCTACCTCCTTGACGGCCTGATAAACCCTACTGTGTGGGATTGGCTAATTTGTGTACCTTGGCTATGTGTAAGCCTGCTTTGACCCTTATTCCTTGAGGAATCATGCCCAGCTCGAGGGTGGAAGTGTTGCTGAGAGATTGATGAGCACGCTGGCCTATGGTTGGGTGGAACGTTGTAGCGACATAGCTAGTTGCAGGAAGAATTCTTTTTAAGATAAGTATTCTTGACTATTTTGTATCTGCATTTATATTTACTAATTAATGAATATGATGAACATGTGGAATGCTTGAATGAATGTATGTTTGCTTCCGCTATGTATATGAAGGAGTATGCATCTCAGTATTTTTTGTGTTTAAGCTTTTTATTTCAGTGTTATATGCCTATTCATGTTCATGGGGCTATTTTCTCATATGCCTGCTGATAGTAGCATCCTCTTCACCGGTTTAAGGGTTGGGGACGTTACAGTGTCACACTTGCCTACCGCTACTCATGCGGATTCTCGAGCCACCACCCATAAGGAACATCATTTTTATTTTAAAATATAAGTTGTCTACTCCATCCACCGCACCTTATGCAGATCTACAGACCATTGTTCGGAAGATAGATCATTTCCTTTGCATGTATTTGGCGTACAAATGCCTTTGAACTTGCACTCACATCACATGTAGTCAAGTCCGTCCACCACAATTAACACACGACTCTCCTAACCTCTATCCGAGAGCCACCTTGGTTTGTGTGCCTATGTCGCACCGACTCGTGTGCCTCTGGCGCGATCTATCCCATGCACGTATTGGTATGTTTAAGAGCCAACTACTCCATCCATACTATGCAGATGACCTTTGGACCACTGTCCACCATCCCGACATGGGGCATTGCCTGTGCCACCACAATTGGTTGACCATACTAGAGTTTCTTTTAAGCTATTTTCTGACTCCTAAAAGAATGAAAAAATGGCCAAGTGTAGCTGCTTCCTTTCCCACTCGTTAAAGTAGAGGAAAGGGCGTCTACATCATCTCATTTATCTCCTTTTGTGGACTATGTAGACCATCAAATGAAAAGGACCACCTTGGCACATTCAAGCCAAGACCGTTCCCCTCTGCATACATTTATGCTTTCTCGGGCAGAGTGGTCGAACTTTACGAAAAAGCTCACCATGGGTTGTTGTTAATCTCTTTTCCAACCTTCTCATCAAGAAAAGATTCCCGAGCAAACTTGGTCTCGTTCATGCTTGTAAAAGTATCTGAATGACCATCCAGTCAGTATAGGTTTAACCTTTTCCAGCCTGACTGGACTACCAATGGTAAAGAAGTTTGCCATCCCCTAAAAGGATGGGTGAGCTCTCTTGTGTATACTTTTATCCTTTTTCGGGCACAGGAGACTACCAACGAAAAAGAGCCCCCACTAGAGTCTTCTTCGTGCTTTCATACTCTCTAAAATTGAAAGCACCATCGATCATTTACTTTCTCGGGCTCGCCAAAAATCTACGAGATCGTACCACAATGGTGTCTCTAGACACCACTCCACAGATAATAGTTTCACAGCATTCCCACTTTGGGTCGCCTTTGTTCAAAGTACTCTGCAATGTGTATTCCTTGGATCCCATCAGTACCAAAAGTATCTACCTCCCCCAAGTATTTCCCATCTGCAGTGACATTCTCGGTATTACAACTATGATGCCATTCCCATGAGTCAGTTTCATTTGCTGCCTGGTCTTCCCTACCGTCATACTCTAAACAAAGGAAGTTTGAGTCTACTACACTCCCTCTACCCTTGTTCAACTCTTTCCCTTCCCCCCCCCCCCTT